>JAULBV010173319.1:0-21224 GCA_032358295.1 Pterothamnion heteromorphum | reverse complement strand
CTCCTCAATACCAATCATCCCCTTTGGTATCTTCACTGTGTCGGCTAACATCATAATCGGCTCCTCGTACTTCTCGCCATTAATCACGGGTACTTCTAGCAATCGAAACGAGTCGGTAGCTATGGTGCGGTCTCCATAGAAAGCGATACAGTTCATCTCAGGCTTTATACTTTTCTTTGCTGCAATCTTGGCAACTAGTAGGTTCTCTTTGGTAATCATACTTCAAAATCAGTTACATCATCGCTAATATCGTACTTGCTCACAGTGTCCCTTAATGCTCGCCTTGCTTCATCCTTTTCTGGTTCAAAAAAGATATAGTCTCGTCCTCGCTCTCGCTTTGGTTGAATCTGCCCACTGGTAGTGAATAGCCCTACTCCATTGCCATCGTATCGCACGTGTACGCCCACATAAAAGCGTATACAAGGCTCTTTATTGCCATCTTTCATCTCTTGCTCAGCTTCATATACGCCACTGCCAAACGTTTCAATAGTCATCTCTGAGTGAATCACTGGCACTGTGTTGAATGGTTCGCTCTCAAGTTCCAACACTTGCTTTCTATCGCCACTATCTCGCTCTAATAGGGTCAACGTAATCGGTACAAATATACATCGTGTCCGCAATACTTCTTGTATTCGTCGACGGATAGCCTCAACTTGCCACGCTTCTAACTTTGGTTGCTCTGGTACTACATATCCCTTTGGTATTGTTTTCATAGTTACTTTTTTATAAAGATACTTCTAATAATTTTGTATAGCTCAGTAAAGGTAGTGGCATTGCAATATGGTTCTGTTAGGGTCTCGCTTCCAATCATCTCCTCCTCTACCTCTCCAAACTCCTCCTCATAAAAGGTGTTGTCTTTGTATAGTGGTGCCACTTCTAGCACTCCATTGTTGTCGCGGTATACGCTCCCCACTTGGTGAATAATGATGTATTTCATGGTCATTATGCTATCTGTAATACTTCCCACTCCTCACTTCCTGTAAACCACTTCTTCACGTTCTCAGCGTCCTCACGGTACTTAAATACCTTTGCTTTGGTCACGTTGGTAAACCATCGACAAAATCCAGCGTTTGCTCTGTGGTAGAAATATACAATCTGGTCTCCCCCTGCTTTTTTAGTGATAACAAACTGCTCCTTTGGTTCCTTCACTTGTAGTGACTTTAATACAAGGGCATCAAATTCTGCCACTGCCTCGCGTCTATGCTCGCTCACCTTTGTATACTCGTCATCAAGTCCACCTCGTCGCCAATTAAAAGCATGGTACTCTTTCATCCTTCGCAATCGGTCTGCTGCCAACTTCCACTTACTGCTTCCCCCTTGAAAGTTCCCACTCTCAAATGCTTTCACTAGTTCAATCTCTACTGCCTCGCGTCCCTTTTCTGCCCACAATCGGCTAAAATATGGTGCCTCCTCGGTTGTGTAGTATCGTGGTGTCACGTTATTGCTTGCGCTCCCTATAATCACTCGCTTGTTCTCATCGTCTAGCTTGATACTTTTAATGATGTTATAGCTCATACTAATTTATATAATTTTACTTTTAATCGAAACGCTGGTGCCTTCTTGCCTTGCCCCCATGAAATCATCACAGCTTTATTCGTAAGTGGTAATTGAAACGTCACAGTGTGAAAGAATCCCCCTCGCACTTGGTGTCCGTTTACCCAATGCTTTTTATCTGTTGTAATCATACGACTTGTTCAATTACATGGTTCTTGTTTCTAAATACTTTTTGAATATCGTCACGGGTCACGGGGTAGTCCTTCAACTTGTCCACACAGTCTTCAATATCGCCACTGTAATAACACTCATGGTTATTTAGTTCGCGTTTAATAATGGCCGTCAATCCATTTTCTTCAATGTCCTGCTTTATAGATGATGTATAAATCTCATCAATTCCCTTGAATAGCTCGTCCGCGTTCTCTTTAGGGCATAGCATACCCATACCACAATTTACATACGTCACCCCCTCTTGCTTTTGCTCGTCAAACCGTTCTCGTGAAAAGGCAAAAATAGCCCCTGTTTTTTTGAATAGCGCAGTTTGTCGCTCACTCATATAATCTTGCAAGTATTTCATATATTTTTAGTCATCGCCCTTATAACCACATCGCCCGTTTTTGTCTATCTCAGTTCCGCAATGGTTACATGTTCCGTAATACTCGCGGTATTCTGATAGCTTCATTATGTCCACCTGTGTCACAATCTCCCCCGTTACTTTGTGTATGAATTTTTGGCTTTGCATATTTTTATTATTTATCACTTAGTGCCGCTTGTAAGTTTCTGAAAGTTTTGCTTTTCAGTGTTTCCAATATGTCAATTCTATCCGCGTTTATATTCTTTACTCCTTCAGCTTTCATGGTCTCAATTCTTCGCATTTCATCATCTACTAGCCCCGCAATTATTATCTTTTCAGCACTTGTATAATTTTCTTGCATATTTTTATACGTTGTTATTGTTATAATGTAATATTATCATTGTTATAGAAACAATGCAATAGGATAACTAATCACGAAACACTATTCCTAATTTGTCCATTATCTTTTCAGCTTCCTGTTGGTCACTTTCTGTAGTAAATACACGCTCAAAATCGTATATATCAATATCAGGCCGTAGTCCTTTACTCTTGCATAAATCATAATCCGCCCATTTTTTTAGCGTTCCCTCAATTCTGTTTTCGTGTATAAGTTCACGTGCTTTCATTGATACATGGTGTAAATTTGCCATACTTTCGCCGCGCAATTAATCAGGAAATACAATCATCAGACTGTACAACACTGCTATAAATAAAGCCGTCCCTGCTATCATCGCCACCACCTCGCCCAACTGTTGCAGCTTCCGTTTAATATAAAGCGCGCGCCCTCGTGCCTTCATTTCGCGCACAATCCGCCCCTGCCCTCGTGTTAATCTCATAGAATCACGGACAAAAGCATAATAATCGCCTCAATTCTCGTTCTACCATAGGCATGCTCTCGCTTGTATGTTGCTACATAGCCGCCGCACTTTGATTTTGTTGCTTGCATATTTTATTGTGGTAAACACTCATTAATAAGTTTGTCCTCAACACTGTTTAAAGCTGCCAAGAGCGTTTCATTAGTGTATGTGTGGCCGTCATCGGGTATCTCACCATAAGGGTCAATAAATTCATCATCAGCAATCGCCGCCTTTGCATTGTTAATCGCTTGCATTGTTGCGTTGTATTCAATACTTGATAATTGCATAATTAGTCATTAATTAATTCTTTAATGGTTTCATATTCCCGTACAATTACCTCATTACTATGGTCACAATAATTTTGACAATATGTAACAGCGTCCGCCATTGTTGGCATTTCTATATAGGCAATATTTTTGCCGTTTATGATTATAAATTTTTTCATATTTTTATTGTTTAAGTGTCACGCGGACACATTGCAAGGCACACAATGCCCTGCCATGTATTAACGTACCATCGCTAGCCCTAGCGCGCGAGTGTTTACCATTTGTACAATCGGTTGCACTTGTTCGCGGTTAAATACTGTATAGAATCGCGGTGCATGGTTCTCTTTTCCTTTTGCGTCCACATAGTCCACAATCTTAAGAATCCGCGTGCCTTTTTGCCCTTTCTTTACTTGAAACCCTGCAGCCTTCCATTGTAGAAATGTACCCCACTCGCTGCTTCCGTATTGATTGTGTAGGGTTATTTGATTTTGTCCGCTGTACTCTTTTCGTGTACTAAAATTTATTTGCATATTTATACTGTTTTATTGGTATATGTATAGTATACACTGTATAGAAAACATTGCAAGCATTACATAGTGTGTATAGCATTGTATAACACAATAATACTATTATGTACAATATGGCTATAAATAACGCTAAAATAGCGAGGCTTAAAATTGCCCTACAATGATAATAATACAGTGTACATGATATGAGTATCATTTAGACACCTGCTCGCAATACAGGGCATTGTGTAGCCTTACAATGCTATATATACAATGTATATATAACATGGTATAGTTTCGCCGCGAAATTATGCTATAAAATCGCGCGACTAAAAAGAGCATAGCAACAGCATATTGACACCATTAAGCCGCGCGCAAAATAGCAAAACACAAAATGCTATAAAGACAAAAAATAACAATATAAAACAATGCTAGTTATGCTCTTACATGCCACCAGGCCGCGCGCTTTTTAATCCTTTCTATTGTGATAGAAACAAAATAACAATCAGAATACCATTGCATTAAGCCGCGAAACCCCAAAAGGCCGCGCGCTATTTATTCCTATCTGTATTCACAATCTTATATATTCCCCCGTCTTTTTGTTTTTTTGTATTTATGGTCTATTAGTTTTTAGCTAGCCACAAACACTATTAACCCCCTAGCACCCCATCGGCCCTTAGTTTAAGCCATATATTACACGCTGCCACACCATCGCGGCCCTATATTGTAGTGATGCACTAGTCAATCTGGCCTTATTTGTAGCCATTTAGGGGCGGACACCTAGAAAAATATATATAAACACGCACAGCACCCATAGAATCAAAATAGCCTTAAAAATCAACACGGAAAAGGTTGACCATCGGTAGGGTTTTCCTTGTCTTTGCTTGCCTAGCCACAGGAAAATTGATGCAACCCCACGCCCCATGTCCGTACAAATACCCATCGCCACTGCTTCCTTTTGATATACTATGCTATACTAGTATATATTAGTATAATAAAGTATAACTATGCTTCAAAGAGACCAGACAATCATTATAAAAGTGACTAAAGGAGAGAAAGCACTCTTACAATCTCGTGCTGGTGCTGTCCCTCTGTCTAGGTATGTAAGGACCGCGCTTCTGGGTGCGCCAGCGAAACCACTAGGGTCTGTAAATGTCACACCGCGCGAGGTTGTGCCGATTCCATTAGATGATGACGATTATGAGGTAGTGCCACGAGAGCAACAGCTTTAGGTATGCACAAGTCTATTCTTAACTTCCTTACTGTCGTTCGGTACAGTTTCCATGATGCTCCTTTGGTCTATACTCGCGGAGGGTGCTATGGGTTGTATCAGATATTGAAGGTAGTATACCCATCGGCGGTTGCGTACTTTGATGATGCTGAGCAAGAGCATATCTTGACTAAGATTGAAGGGAGGTACTATGACATTAATGGTGAGTACCAGTTTCGGCTGACGGAAAGGAAAGAGTTAAAAAAGCTGAGTGTTAAAGACCATGAGCATTGGGTGACAGTAGCTTCAGGTCAACGACTTGAGGTGATGCTGGCGAAATACCATCGGTACTGTGAGAAGCTTAAAAAGCTGAACTGAAAAACCAATATCCGCGGAGGCTTCGCCTAATATCACTTTCAGATTTATCTCTTGTATAATAGAATATACAAGTATGTTAGGTGTTCGATTACAAGTAGCCAACAAGATTGGGAAGAAACGGTGGAATCATTACCATGCAGATTCTTCGGTGCCGACTCCTTTTGGAGTAGGTGTTTATCGAAAGCGAAAAGGGTGTGAATGTCGACAGTGTTCGCGGACGAAGCAAGCGGTAAAGCATTTATCAAATAAACGTGAACGAAGATATGTCAGTGAATGAAATAGATGTGAACGCGGTTAATGCGAGAGCGAAGGAAGTGCCTGAGTTTGACTTACCTGTTGACCCTGACGCTGCGAAGGCCAAGCCTCGAATCCACATTGCGCTGGGTGTTTCAGCTTGTGAAAGTTGCGAAGGGTGATATGCTATAGGGACAGACAGGGTTTGCATATTCCCTGCGCTGTACAAGCTCGTCCCTTGTATTTTTTTGTTCTTAACCTACCCTTCGGGGATAGGTCGGAGCGAGCGAAAGAAACAGTAGTAGTGAAAAGAATAGTAAGCCGCTTCGGTAGCCGAAACCCCTGAGTAGTGAACCCCAAGTATTTCGACCCTCCGACGTATCTCTGTATGCACGACTTATCATGGTTCATCGCCCATATTGGTCAAACTATCTATCGTGGCAGCACGCAGGTAGTTGTTAAAAATCAGGCAGTGGCTGAAAACCTCCACGCCCTACAATCCCCCACCTACACCTTCACCGACTAAGCAATAGGTATATACTTGGAATAGAGGTGATGTGTTGTTGTGTGGGAAAAAGCGAACATAGCTGTGGTGAGTTCTGGTGCTGAGTTACAGCCACCACCCCACACACAAGCACATCACCACGTTCACCAAGGAGTAACCACCATGAAGGACACTGACCATGTTCAACAAACGTCACTGCCGTTACCTGACCAACGCGACCTCGCGGCACCGCAGACGAAACAGGCGGAGCAAGCCAAAGTCGCAGAAGGCTGTCCGTACCACAACGGACGCTTCGAGTACAACTGCTTTATCTGTAACCCACGCTGAAAGGAGGTGATTCAATATCTAGCCGCACTAAACATAACTGGTGCGGCTTCTTTTTATCCACTACGTGTCCGTACACTTGTCCGTACAAGATGTATACTAAGTAGGAATTAATTTATATGGAAAATATCACACCACCAAAACTTAAAATAAGAAAAGGAGCCGTGGAGCGACGGGCCAAGCAAATAATCGAAGCTGCAGGAGGAACCTTTATTAGCATTAGCTGGAGCAAGATGACTGTCCACTTTCTGACCCCGAAGGGACAAAAGAAAGTCGATAGTCTCTACTTCCCTCACCAGTAGTATGAAGCGAACTATTAAAAGAGACATCCGCTGGAACCAAGACGAGATAGACCGTATTAATGCTGCGCGAGAACACACTGACTTTAGTGACTTTGTGCGTGACGCAGCGATGGATAAAGTAATTGCCTATGAATCTCTCACTACAGAAAAGCCAAAGGAATGATGAAATAATCGTCAAGCTTACTACTGAAGAAATGGGTAAGCGACTCGAATCAGCCGTCTTTGACCTTATCGCTATTCGGCTGGCTGACAAATACGTGCAGGAACATGGCGACCACTTGCTCCACAACATCATTGATGTAAGTGCCTTGAAGGAAGAAGTTGCAGTTATTATTAAACAAAGACTTATTGATGAAGCAGCAAAAAAGGCACAAAAGTCCTGATTTTGGGTACGTCACAGTAAAGACACTTCCCCACTTTGGAGAACTGGCAGTGCCACATAAAATTAGAAGGAAAAATGAAGCTGGGCAAATTGAGCGTGAGTTTATTCTGCTCGATTGTAAGCATGGCGACCACACTACTTTTTTAACTCGAGCCGATATATGAAAAATTGGAGTGTCCAGCAAGAAATCCCAAATGGCTACAATGCCTTGCGAAGAAAAATCCAACTGAAGGGCGGACAATGTGCCAAGTGTCCTTCGGTTCGGAACATTACCGTAGACCACATTATCCCTTGTCAGCTGTTGAGTATACTTGGCTTTACCGAAGCGTACAAGGATGCGGAAAATTTACAGCTGCTATGCTCGAACTGTAATAAAACAAAGTCCAATACCCTCGACTACTCTAACCCAAAGACAGTTCCGTTGCTGAAAATGTACATGGAGCGATGGCTTTTGAAGTACGAGGAGCTTGAGGTAAAGCGAAACACTAGGAAGATTACTGCTCGGTGCCTTTGCTGCGTTGAGCCAGATGTTACTAATAGTAACCAAAATGTTACTCCTAGTAACACTCGGCCAAAAGCTGACGTTATTAGACCAAAGGAACAGGTAGACATGTGGAACTGGTAATGGTGTGGTATTATTTTTTTGTATGAAAGGTTTGAAAAATAAACATAAAGATATAGTCGGGCAAGCAATTCGAAAAAATCACCTTCCCCAGTGGGATGAGCAGCACTATTTAGAGTTCTTTGCTATGGTTCATCACTTTGCCCCACGGGGTGAGTGGATGTGGAACGACCTTGCTATAAAAACCTTTTGCCAACAAGGTGAGAATCGACCCCTTTGGGAAGAATGGAAGTGGAGATACCAAATGGAAGCCGATAAGAACCCTGGCAATATCGGTAAACCAATCATGGGCTTTATTCCTATCATTGGCTCTCACTTACAGAGTAACCCCCACATCATCACTCCTCGCATGCGCGAGATAATGAAAGGGAACTCAAAGCTAGAAAAATACACTGAACCTTTTAAGATTGTCCAAACTGCTATTGGTACAGAGATTGTGGTACCTAACACTGATGAAGGTCAGGTCTTTACGCTACCTGAAGTCCAGTACCATAAAGCCATTTTGCACCTTTCGGCTTTAGCAAACGAACTTTCTGCTGGCATCACCCCTGCTGATATTAAGAAAATGTCAGTTGATGAGCGTCTAAAGATTTCTCTCAACATTGTTAAAACACTGAGTCAGGTTCAAGGTGGTCAAAAACCAAATATTGCCATCTTTAAGCAACTTGTCATCAACCAAGCTGGTCGAGAAGACCTGGAAAAAGCCATGTTAGCCTATAACCAAGAATAAAAATGCGATTACAACTGATACGTGAGTACTATGAGTCAGATGAATACCTCGCCAAGCTTCGTTTTCGTGTGCAAAACCTTAAAGAAATGCACGAGAATGAATTTGTGCGTGCCGAAAGACTCCATAGCATCTATGCCGTTGACCCAATCCGCTATATTGAGGATTTTTGCTTTATTAAGTTCACAGAATTTGATGCTCAGCCCAAACCTTTCTTTCTTTTTGAATATCAAAAGAGAATTTTAAAGAGCTGGCTCGCAATGGAGAACAGTGACGACTATGTTGACTGTTTAGTAGACAAACCTCGTGGTATGGGACTGACCTGGCTGGCTACTGCCTACATGAACTGGCGTTTTTTGTTCTCACCACACCATTCATCCTTTATTTTGTCACGTACTGAGACAGAAGTAGACGATGGAACGCCTAATCCCGACTCATCTATCTTCGGAAAGCTCCGCTGGCAGCTTTCAATGCACCCATCATGGATGTTACCCGATGGATTTAAGCCAAAACAAGGAAAAGGAACAACGACTGACTCTACTTTGAAGCTTTTGAACCCTGCGATTGGCTCAAGCATCATTGGAAGCTCTACTAACGCTAACGCAGGTCGTTCTCGTCGGTATTCACTGGCATTTATCGACGAATGTTTCTATATCGAACACTTTAGCGAGGTGTATCGGTCAATGACCTCAGTAGCTCGTATGAAAATCTTTGTTTCTACTACGGTAGAGTCAAAAGCGGCCAAAGACTTCAAGGATATGTGTGAAAAAGCAGAAACATACATCCCTTTGACGTACAAAGACCATCCATTTAAAGATGAGCAGTGGTATCAAGAGCTAAAAGCCAAATCAGAGCAGCTAGATGACCCTGACTTGATGCGTGAGGCCCAAATTGACTACTCAGTGTCGCCAAAGTCACAATATTACCCTCAAGTAGTCGATGCCGAGTGCGTTCCCCTTGTTTACGAAAAGAATCGACCACTTTTTATCTCTTTGGACATCGGTGGTCGCCAAGACAAGACTGTTTTTGGTTATTGGCAGTTTGATGGCCTTCATTTTGACCTTTTGGAAGCGTATGAGAACAATAACAAGCCGATTGAGTGGTATGCTCCTTTCTTGACCCCAAATGCGATGATTGACCCCCAATATGAGTACAATGAGTACCAAAAAATGCTCATTGGAAAGCTTAAAACATGGAATAAAGCAGTCGCTCACTTTGGCGAATTAGACCATACCGTGAAGCGTATGCCCACCAATAAATCGTCAGCAGACTACTTAAAGCCTTATGGAATTAACATCATCTTTAACCAATACGCTATCCAGCACTTGCCAAGGCATGCAGCAGTGTCCACACTACTGCCAAAGATGCGTTTCAATAGTGAATCAGCGGCGGTAATGCGAGTATATGATGCTTTGGCGAACTCTAAGTATGTCGGAAGTAACAAAAACACTGCTGAAAACCTAAAACCAGTCCACGGCACTGATGGAACAGCTGACCGCAGAGCCATGGTCGAGAACTTTGCAGTGAACGTCGGAAGACTGCTAAAGCACCAGCGAGCAGATGTGCATGACCCTAATGTACGCTCGTTTGCAGGTGCTATAATCAAGAAGTTGAGAGTTTAACAAAATAATAATTAATATATGGAAAGAGATTTAACTTATGGAGAGAAGGCAGTAGGACTAACTTTTAACCCAAGTGGCGACACGGCTGTAATGACTATTAAGAAGTACTACGCACAAATCATTGACGATATGTACTGTTTGCGTTCTGACCCAAGAACTACATCAGAACAGGCTCGATTGTTTTCAATCGCAATTACTGAAGCTCAGGCTGCTCAAATGTGGGCAGTAAAAGCAATAACTTGGAAAGACTAATCTATGAGAAAAACAAAAGCTTTGTATGGTGAAGAAGCGCGTTCAGCCCTCCGTCGAGGTGTTGACGCAGTATACAACGCAGTAGCTCCAACAATGGGAGCGCGTGGACGAAACGTGGTTTATAAGAAGTGGGGTATGCCAATTGTTACAAACGATGGTATATCTATCGCTCGTGAAATTTTGCCACAAGACCCTTATGAATATCTAGGAGCAGAATCTCTGAAGCAAGCCTCAGAGCAGACAAACGAGGAAGCAGGTGACGGTACTTCTGCAACTATCGTGGTATCAAAGCACTTGATTGATGCAGGTACTTTGGCAACTGACCAAGGTTATAATCCAATGATTCTTCGCCGCGAAATGGAGGCTGGCCGCGACAAAGTAATTGAAGCTTTGAAAAACATGGCGACTGAAGTGACTGACCTTAAGCAAGTTGCAATTGTTTCAGTAGAAAACGAGGAACTTGCTGAAATGGTCTCAAAGCTTGTGGAAGAAGTCGGGCCAGATGGTTCTATTGTTGTTGAAGAATCTCCTGGGACAAATGTTCGCACTGAGGTAGTAAAAGGGTACACATGGAATCGTGGCTACGTGTCACCGTACATGATTACTAATGAGAAAGGGGAAGCGGTACTAGAAGATTGTGCTGTGGTTATAACTGACCGATACATGAATCTGAATACTGACCTTTTTCCTCTCATGCAGAGTCTCGTAGAACGTAATATCCGTTCTCTGTTTGTTGTCGCTGAAAACGTCGAAGGTGAGCTACTTCAAACACTTATTGCTAACAAGAATAAAGGAGTCATCAATGTAGTGGTAGCCAAAAAACCAGAAAATAAGGAAGAACTCGAAGACCTTGCTACGTTAGTTGGCGGTATCGCAGTCACTTCTGAAAAAGACATTAAGGTAATTGGGCAGGAACACATTGGAAGTGCTGACCGTATCGTAGTGTCACGTGACAAGACTATTATTATCAACAGCCACACAGCAGAAGAAATTGCTGTCCGAATGGATGAAGTACGTGAACAAATCAAAGCCGAAGACCAAGAAAAGTATGGACACATCGAACTTCTCAAACGTCGCCTTGCTCGTCTTTCTGGTGGCGTTGCTCGCATCAAGGTAGGAGCTAATACTGAAGCTGAACAAGTGTATCTTAAGATGAAAATTGATGATGCAGTGGGTGCTTGTCGCTCAGCCTTGGAAGAAGGTATCGTACCAGGAGGAGGAACTACGCTTCGTGACCTTACTGATGTCCTTGATGAAGATATTGTGGGAGAAGCAGTACTTATCAGTGCCATGGTGCAGCCATACATGAATATCCTTCGTAACGCTGGCATTGATTACTCAAACCAAAACACTGTCACTAACTACAATGTACTGACGGGAGAAATCGTTGACGATATGATGGTTGAAGGAATTGTAGACCCAGCAAAAGTAGTGCGTTGTGTAATTAAAAACGCAGTTTCCTTAGCTGGTATTATACTTACCACTGAATCAGCTATAGCTGACATTCCTGACGAACCAAAGTTTGTAGTTCAGAATTAGCCTTAAGAAATTCAAGGGCTTTCTCCTTACCTACTCCGAGCTTAGTCTCGCCAAACATATAGGTGTTACCACTTCGAGTGATAACGCCTTTTTTGGTGCCAACATCGACAATATCAAGCTCTGACTTAAAGCCAGCTCCATACACAAAGTCAAAAATACCCTCGTCATTATTCATGCCGACCTTATTCTTTTTCATCTTAAAGCGGACACGCTGCCCGATAACGTCAGTCCCTTTTTTAAGCTTTTCCACACTACTTATTTGGATTCGGACAGAGGTATAGAACTTTAGAGATATTCCGCCTGGTGTAATGTACGGGTCATACATCCCTCCCATAACATTAATACGCATTTGATTAATCATAATCAGCACTGCCTTTTTCTTTGCTACTAGCGGTACGAGTCGTCGTAGTCCCGAAGCAATTAATCGCGCTTGCCCTCCCATGGTTGGTTTATTAATGTCTGCTTCAATCTCAGGAGTAGGTACAAGTGACGGCACTGAGTCCACAACAATAAAATTAACGTCACCATCTGTCAGCATAGTCTCAATCACTTCAAACACTTGCTCGCCACTGTCAGGCTTAATAATAATGAGGTTTTCCACATCTACCCCAAGCATAATTGCATGCTGTAAGTCGAGCGCAAACTCAGCGTCAATAAACATACAAACTTGTCCCTCTCTTTGTGCTTGGGCAATTCCCCACAAAGCCAGACTTGTCTTTGATGAACCAGCCAGCCCAAAAATCTCAGTAATACGTCCTTTTGGATAGCCATTACAGCCAATTGCATAATCCAACAACTCTACGCCAGTTGATTGTCCTTCAATTTTTAATTTAGTATCTCCTGAAAATGCTACCTCTTTTTGCGTCGCTTTGTTGATTTTACTAATTATCTCCTTAATATTTTTATTCATACTTACACAGTATATCACTGTTGACATTCAACAAATGTGCTACCATGGTGGTAATGCGACAGGAAATAATCCGCTTCATAAAAGAAATTTGCTCAGAACTTGACCTTTCTGCGAATTACGTTGTGGCAAAAAATATGTACGTTATTCACAAGCGTGGATTTGCGATACAGAACTTTAATGTTGACCAGTTTCATCAAATAGCTCCTCCTGCGCGTCGCCGCTTGATTATTGGTATTTTGAAGCGTGGTCTCACTCACAATGTGGGCGAGAAAAACATTAAGGACAATTTGAACATTAACAGCCAAGTAGGTATACGCATTGTATGATTCCAAACAAAGACGGCAAATTTAAACCAGAAGACTATGTAAAGCCTACTGACAAGGCTCTTGATAGAATTGGCTTAGACTACCGAGATTTTTATGACTTTAAAAACAATCGTGACCAGTCATTTCGACAGATTCAACACCTCACACTTGAGGAATTTTGGAAGCAATCACGCGAACTCTTTTGGAACTCCAACGTAGTTAAATCAGAAGACCTCGAAGCTCTCGGTCTTGATTTCTCGCTGCCCTTTATTCGTAAAGAAGTACTGGACTTTACTGGTTCGGTTGTGTCAATGGGTATTGCTCCTCATCTCGCTGGCGAAGGACTTAATGGCTACTCAGTCAAAGTACTGCAAGCGATGTACAAGAAGTGGCGTTTTAAGAGTAAGGATAAAGTAGAGAAGTTTTGGCAACTCCTATATGGAGCTATGAACGGTACCGTCATTAACTATGTTGGATATGATGCCAGCGTTCGAGAACTACAATACATGTCCGAATACGACAGTATTACTAATGATTTTACAAAGACCAAAAGCAATAAGAAGTTCTGGGATGATGCCTACACTGAAATCGTACCGCTTGAGGAAATTTACCTAAAGAAGATGTGGGAGCGAAATATGCAAAAGCAGGGCAAGGTTGTTCGGTTAAAAGAAATGACCAAACGAGACTTTGATAAAGCTTTCCCTCCTAGCAAGTTCCCACTCGCTCAATACGTTGTTTCAGGCAGCCAACTTGATGATGAATCACTATTTTTCCAACTGCTCGGTGGTTCCAACATGCTAAACCCTGACAAGATTCAGGTACTTTACTCAATGGACACTGACACTGATGAATACACCATTAACGCTGGTGGTATTTGGATTAACCCACTAGGTAAGACTAATGATGAGTGCAGACCTAACCCATTTGCTCACAAGAGTCAGCCGTACACAATGTCAGTTCACATGCCTATCGACGAGAAGTTTGCTTATGGTATGTCAATGCCGTTCAACTTGAAAGACCCTTCAAAGATTCTCAATACTTCATACACAATGTTTGTTGAGCGTGAACTTCGTTCTATCGACCCACCTATCATTAGTTCTGACTTTGAGGCTCCAAACCTTATCTTCGGGCAACAGCGAGTTATTCCTGTGAACGATATTAATGCGTACAAAGAGTTCCAAATCAGTGAAGCGTCTGGTACTTACCTCACGATGATGAACTCAATGCAGGGAATGATGTCTACCTTCGCTCAAGGTGGTATGGCTCAAATTGCACCTTCAGTACAGCCTCGTTCTGCCAAGGAAATCAACGAAATGAACGTACTTAAGCAGCAAACACTTGGTAATACTTTGATTCTGTACTATGACTTACTTCATCAGGAAATTATGCTTGTTCTCAAGACAATGCTTCAATTTTACGCAGCAGGTAGATACGCGACTGAAAACCTTAGTCGTACATTTACAGTGCCAAACTTCCCTTTGTCTCAAGGCGGTCTTGGTAATATTGAGATTCGTTTTGTAAAACAACCTCAAGACGGTTTGAAGCTTTATTTTGAAGCAGTTGACAAGTCAATTGAAAATGGTCGTACTACTGAAATTATTGAAGTTCCAATTGAGGTAATTCAGAACCTTGAGTTCTTTATCAGTGACATCAAGCTAGAACCTGAAAAGTCAGACGATATGGAACGCGCTGCCTTTGTTGAGCAAGTTCTTAATCCTCTCCTTAATACATTCATCCCTGCTGGTATTGCAGACATGAGTAAGACATACCTACGATTCCTTGAGAAGATGGGCGAACACCCTTCTAGCTTTACCTCAGAACAAAACATGCCACAGATGATGGCAAGTTGGGGAGGCTCAACCATGGCACCACAGCCAGGTATGCCAATGATGGGAACACAAGGCCGTCAAAACTCTCCAGCGCAACAAGGCAACATGAACCAGTCAGTTACTGGACAACGATTTGGAGCGCAGTCAAATGGAGGAATACCAGCCCAACAATAATTAAATTATGAAAAATGTAATATTAAAATTGATTTACCGACGATTCGCCGCGAGATTTAATGACTTCCTAGTTGATGATTTCGTCAAAGACATCCCTGAAGAAGTTAAGCATGAAATGGAGTCACTGTTTGAGTCACAGAAAAGTAAGTTAATCCGAGCTAATAACTTTTTGGCGTTCCAATTACACCGCCGAATGGCAACTGACTCAAAGAACTCAGAACGTTACCAGGGAATGTTTATTCAGTTGAAAATCTTTGATGCAATGCTTAAGTCTAAGCCAGATGTAAAGCCTACTACCCCTGCTCAAGTAGCAGAAACAAAGAAACCCTTTGACTATAACAAGGAAATTGAGGAGGCTATCAAAAAGGGAAAACAAAGTAATACACAGCAGTAGTTTGACCTAGCTCAGATATTGTATGCTATTATTCAAATAACAGCGTTGTCGGCTGCCTGAACTTCGGTTCAAATTTATCGGACAGTTTAAGGGCGTAATAGAGTTGTCGCCAGACTCACTTCAAGATATGAAACCAGATGAAATTTTAGAGAAGACACTGAAAGGTGAACTCTTAGGGGAAGCATTGACAGCTGAAGTAGAGAAGCTTACTGTCGAACAGCAAGCTGAACTAACAAAGTTGTCAAAGGAATCAGCTGCCAAGTCTTTGTCAGAAGCGTCAGGAACCCGAAAGGAACGTGACCGTATTCTCGAACAAAAGACTCAAGCAGAGAGAGATGCCGCTGAAGCAGCTACAAAAGCAGCCGCCGACGCAGCTACAGCTCAACAGCAACCTCCTTCTAACGCCACCATGGACAAGTTTCGTGATGAGCAAAAGACGAAGGCTATCGCTCGCTTGAAGGCCGAAATGGGTCTTACTGATGACCAAACTACGGAAGTAGTTAATCATTTTAATAAGATTGATTCTGGCATGGTAGACGCTGACAATATCTTACAAGAACTTAGAGGAGCCTACGCCTTTGTTAATCGAGACACTTTGCTTACCGCAGATGCCGAAAAACGAAAGCGAGAACAGGACGCTGCCGATGCGGAAGCACAAGCAGCTGGTGGAGCGCAAGGCGACCCATCTGGTTCTACTCCTCCTAAGTTTAGCGAAGGTGTGAAAACCTTAGCTAAGGAAGCTGGCATTACTCCTGAAGCTGCCCAAAAGGTAGCTACACAAGGAACAAAGCGAGTTTACGAGTAAGACGCAACCCCAAAAATAATCTTGTTTCATATCCTGTTATTAACAGGTTATTTTTGGTAAACAAAACACTTTATGGCATTTAAACCACTAAAAGCAATTGCACCCAGCGATGTAAAGTACGCGCTGATTGACAACTCACAAACCCTCTCCGTAGCAGAAGTAATCGTTCCTGGTATTCAAGGCGATACATCTGTCGTTCTAACTGGTGGAGGTACAACTGCAGGACTTCTCGGTGTCGTTCTTGGCATTGTAGGAGATAAAGGTAGGGTTCTTGAACGAGAAACTTTTGCAGCCGCTGCCGACAACGTAACCGTTGGTTTGGTACGAGTAGCATACGTTCCGCTTATGCGTCACGTAGAGTTCGTTGTAGAACTTGATGCAAACCCTGAAACTACTGACAATTCAAGTGGATTTGGTAACTTTGCAGTTGATGCAACTGGCCTTCTTCTTTCTGAATCAAGTTATGTAGCTTTCGGAACCGTAACAGCAAAGCAATTCTTCTCATACGGACTTGCTGGGCCAGAATACGGCGCACGAGCTGTTACAGCACGTTACATCGGTGGAGCAATTATCTAATCTTAATTCAATCTTACTATGCCTAATGAAACTCTCTATCAAGGTTCAAAAGATGTCTTCCTGGCCCGCGTTCGCGCTGACTTTGACGCTCTTGAGAATCAAGCACTGACATCATTCAAGATGTACAGTACATACTCTCTCATTGGGTCTGACCCAATGGCAGATGGTCTATTCACAAACATCTCAGAAATGACTGACGATGGAGACCGCGCTGTATGGCGACACGTTGGAACTACTGGTGTCGAAGGTGAAGGTAGCCGTTCAGCAGGAGGTACCTACCCACGTGCCACATTTATTCGTGGTTACGAAACTGCAGTATTTGACCCAGATGACCAAATTGCCAACTCATTTATTGTTCCTGAAGAACGACAAGACAAGGAAGGTAAGAAGTACGCTGCAATCCTTGGCCGAGCGCAAAAAATGCTCATCAAGATGAACCGAACCAACATCCAAGACCCGTTTGAAGTGTTTAACCTTGCCTTCACTGCGCCAGCTTCACTTCCAAGTCGTTTCTTCGTTCGAGGAAATGCTGGTCTTGATGGAAACCAAACTGCTCTTGGCGAACGTCTAGTATCTATCTCACACGCACGTGCTGACGGTGGTACTACACAATCAAACGCTATCCAAGCTTCAGGTAACGCTCGACCATTTTCTGACGATGCTTACTTTGCTGGTCGTGAACAAGGCGCAACTTTCCGAGATGATGTAGGAGATGAAACACCTCGCTTCGGTGGAGCTGTAACAATCGTCATCCCTCCAGCAAACGGACTCGTTCGTGTTGCTCAAGAAATCAATCAATCAAATGAAGTTGTTGGTTCTGCTAATAATGACATCAACGTACATAAGGGTATGTTTGGTCGAGTTATTTCAACTCCAAGTCTTCTTGCTTCTAAGTACATTAGTACTGTTACAGACACAAGTAAGTTCTTCCTTGTTGATGAAGTTTCACGTGACCCTGAGACTGGTACTGGACTTGTTGCCATTACTTTTGTACCGCTTGAAACTGACACATACCGTGAAAACGGCATCGACTCTGTTGTGTACAAGATTAAGCAAACCAAGTCTTACGGTTTCGTAGACTGGCGTAATGTACTTGGCTCAAAGGGAGACAGTGCTGCATACAGTTCTTAATCACTTATCAACTGTTTGTTCCTTCATCCTGCCCTAAATTTGTTCTTTGAGATGAGATAGGTGTATAATATACATCTATGAATAATACAAAGTTAGATAGAACTTCTTACTTGAAAGAATACTCGAAAGAGTACAGGCAAGTCCATCGAGATAAAATAAATGCTCGAAAAAAGGAATGGGTCAAATCCAATCCTGAAAAGGTACGTTTGCAAAGACGTAAAGACTATCTAAAAAGTAAAAATTCTCACTACTCAAAAAGTAGAATATATAAATCACGATTTCCTGAAAAACAAAAGGAATATCAGAAAAAATATTCTCAATCTCTTAATGGTAGATACTCAAAGTATCGACACAATGCGATTAAAAGAGGTTACGAGTTTGAGCTTTTACCTAGTGAATTTGATTCATTGACACAAAATAAAAAATGTCACTACTGTGGCATTGTCAATGAAAAAATTGGTCTTGATAGAGTTATCAATTCAATAGGTTACACGTATAATAACGTAGTACCCTGTTGTGCAATTTGTAACAAACTAAAAGGCTCTATGAGCAAAACTCAGTTCATTAATATTTGTATTGCAGTTTCAAAGAACTTCAGGGTAGGAATGAGGGAGCAAGCATAACTAAATTCTCTTATGTCAGAACCAACCACATTTAAGAATAATCTCCGTACAGAAAATGGGATTCTTCTCGAAGAAAGTACTCCTGCTGTTATTGCAACAGCTGGTGCCGTCACGCTCACCGCAGCTCAAGTACTCGGTGGACTTATTCTACGTGACCCAAACGGTTTGGGCCGTTCAGACCTTTTGCCAACTGTAGCCAACTTAGTAATTGGTCTATTGACACCTCGTGACCTCACGGGTACTTCATTTGAGTTTACAATTCGTAACACAGCTGACGCTGCTGAAACCATTACAGTAACTACCAATACTGGTTGGACACTTAGTGGAGTAATGACTATTGCTCAAAACAACTCAAAGCGTTTCAAAGTAGTGTTTACGTCAAACACTACCGCAACACTTTACTCACTTGGTACAGTTGTAACTTAATTCTAAATTGTAAAAATTATGAAAAAAATTATCCTATCAAATCCAAACGCAGACGTTATTAAGTTCTTGGTACGTGGTCAACGTAACTCCGCTACAGCAGTAGAGCTAGAGATTGATGCTGAAGGTGTATTGGTAGATGAGTCTGATGCTAAAATTGTCGCAGAACGTCTTGGTGGAAATGTCATCATTTCTGATGTCGATGTCCGCAAGGCAGCTGCTGAACTTTTAAAGGCAGTTACACCTGAAGAAATTGCAGCTGAAGAAGCTCGTCGCGCAGCTCTGACTGATGAGGAACGTGCTGCAGAAGATGAAGCTAAGGCTAAAGCAGAGGCTGATGCCAAAGAAACTGCTAAGGCTGCTAAGGCTGCTGCAAAAGCAGCTGCAAAGGCTGCTACCAAGAAAGCTAAGTAAAAACACATTATGGGAATTTATGGCAAACCAGATTACATCGCGGACGGTACTCAAGCCGTTATTGGTACGACTGAACTCGACCTATTTGTAATCACTGAACAGGATAAGCTTACTGAATCTCAGTTAAGTGCCTACATTACGTTTGCATTAGGAACACATACGTCAATGGAGTTTCGATACTATGCACGATTCACTCCAGGCGGTACATGGTTCCAACTTCCATTTCGTAATGAAAGTACTGGAGCAATTACTTCAGTGCCTTCTATTGCAAATGCGAGTACTCCTGCCACCTTCTTAGATAGTTTGCCACTTCCAGCTTGTATGGAATTTAAGGCTACCGTCAGAGGAGTTGGTGGAACTGGTGGTTCAGCGACAATGAGCTTGATGAGTCGAGACAACTAATTTCGCGGCGAAAGCCTATGAGTAAATACACACCTGCTACAGCACTCGCAATTAAGCGAGATATTCAGACATCACAAGAAATACTTGCTGGGATTAATGTCAAAATCGACATTAAACGAAAAGAACTGCAAGCAATTGATGGGATTCTTGAAACCAAACGTGGCCTTTTGGCTAGGTTTGAAGATGCTATGGTAGGTGTGTTTTCTCGTGGGTTAAAACAAAAAGAACAAAAGGAAAAAAGAATTTCGGAATTGGATTTAACCATTTCCAAACTAGAGACAGCTCGTGACTTACTCACGGCTGAAATCCAATTACGAAAAGAAGATATTACAGAACCTGTTGGAGCTATGCTTGTGCAGTCACTTATCAGTCAACTAGAGCCTATTCTTGATAAGCTTTTACTTGATATTAATGCTTCGGAAAATGAATTAAAGCTGCTTGCCGAAAAAAAGCATGAGTTTATTATTGCTAATGCAGAACTCGAAAAAGAAGCTTCGACTCAAGAAGAAAAAGTCAAATTTGCTGAATTAGTGTTGGCTGAAATAGACAGGACTCGAAACGCTGCGTTACGTCAATTAGCGCGAGAAAGACAGCAGTTGTATTTCATGGCCGAACGTAAGCAAGCTAGCAAAATCATGCAAGCTCGTCTTACTAACAATGAGTTTCAAACCACTTACGAACAATTACCCCGTCGTGGTAGCATATAGATATGAATGGAAACAACCGTTATACTCCAAATTTTAGCCCTGACGATGCCCTAACTGTGGCAGAGACAGTCTTTATTCAAAACCTCGCTTTTGAAGCTGGTTATGATTCCACAAGACTACCTCTAATTACTACAGGAATAGTGGCTCCTGCATCTACACCAACGGCAATAGGAGACATATATGTAAACACAGTAGCTGATACTGTGTATATTGCTACAGGAACTAGTGGGGCAGGAGATTGGGTACTGCTTACTGGTGGCGGCGGTGGTGGAGGTTCGCCAGGGGGGTCTAATACTCAAGTACAATTTAATGACGGTGGAGCTTTTTCTGGTGATGCTGGACTTACCTACGACAAAACCACTGATACCCTTACCGCAGGTGATGTTGTAGTAGGTGATGAAGCGTATGGAGTAGGCTGGAACGGCTCACTTGAAGTACCTACAAAAAATGCTGTTTTTGACAAAATAGAAAGTATGCCAGGTATTCTTTTGGGTCTTTTCGGAGATGGCTCTGATGGCAATGTAACCATCTCAAGTGGCACAACGACACTTACCCGAGATATGTTCTATCTCAGCCTCACCATTAACGGTACAGGTGTACTAAACACCGCTGGCTTTAAGGTTTTTGTACAGAACACCCTAGACATTTCTGCAGCACAATCAGGAGCAGTTATAAACAACGGTGGTAACGGTGGGGCTGGAGCAACCGCAGGGACAGCAGGAACACCCGCAACCGCA
>JAULBV010172208.1:0-21224 GCA_032358295.1 Pterothamnion heteromorphum | reverse complement strand
ATGTTGCTCATACGAATAATACATTCTTAAATTATTTTTAATAGCAAGTAATTGTTTCATTGTTTATGGAGTAAGAAGCACATAATTATATAGAGTTTATAATTTGATGTTCTTCTTTTAAATTGATATTTATCTGCTTTGTTTAAGAAGTATTGGTCTAGTAATGGATCATATACTGAAAAAGCATAGTGTTCTTTATTGTATTCTAGATAAAAGAAGTGATTTTGTTTTAATTGTTTCATATTAATAATATTCTTTTCTATCTATAAAGTTAAGAATATTTCTTAGTTTTTGAGAAACATATGAATCTTTATGTTGTATGAATCCCTTTTTGTTTTCAAAGTATTCTGCTATAAATAATTCTGATACGGATTTAGAAATTATTGTCTTATTATAATCATAATAAGGCATAGATATAGAATTAACACTTATCTTTTTCATTGCATATCTAAATAATTTTTAATACTGCGAAATTTTTCATCTTTTATTATTGCTTGAAAATAAAAATAAGACCCATCTGTCAAATATGTTGATAGAGTACCTCTATCATATCCTTTACGATAATAAAAATTTCCATATAATAAATATTGAAATCCTGTGTTAGAATTATTTAATGTTTTCATATTTATAAATTATTTCTAAAATCATACAGAGCTTTTTATCCCATATAGAATTATAATAAATTAATTTACTATTAGAGCTACGAACTGGTCTATCAAATACCCACATTTGATTTACATGATTATTTTCATTTCTAAATTTAGGCAATCTCAAATATTGTCTATTAAAGAATAGGTATTCATACTTTCTTAATATTGTTTTCATAATACTTCAGTAAGTTTACAAATAGCTTCTTGAACAATTGTTTCTATACTAATAAAGCTATTAAGATGTATTAATATTACAGATAACTTGAAATCATTTACAGACCCTTGATAGACAAATAAATGCTTACTATTTTTATAATATTTAAATATTTTCTTATCTACGAATCCATATCTATAATATGTGTTCTTATCTTTTAAGAATTTAAATTTATTATCTGTATTTTCTAAGAGAAACATGACATTAATTTATTATTTTTGCTAGTGGTGCTAACATTTCAGATAATTTCTTATTTACATATTCTATATTTTCAGGATATTCTTTTTTAATTTTATTAAGAATAGTTATGTATTCTGCTAATACTATTTCTTTATTTTTAGAATTCATATATTCTTCTGGTATGATGGCTGCTTTTTCATTCTTAAAATTTATTGACATAAAATTTACCTCTTTTTATAAATGTTAATACTTCAATAATATTTACGATTTTAGCATCGTTTCTATGATATGAAGTATATTTCATATCATATGTAATATTTAATAAACCTATATTTTTCTTAATGTGAAGTTTATTATCTTCACTTATTTCTTCTAATGTAAACAAGACATTAAGCATGTTTAGAGTTTTACTACATCTGTATAATATCCTGGATATTTCTCACTAGCTTTAAGAATTCTTTTATATCCATAATGTTCAATAACTGTTTTGAAATTGTCTTCATAAACAGAACCTTGTCCATTAGTTTTGTAATAGATTGTGAGTGTTATTTCTTTCCAATCACGTTTATCTGTTTCTTCTAATTTTACGGCTGCATTTGCTTTTGCTAATGTAGGATTAACTTTTACCTTTAAGACTTCTGTAACATTTCTTTCTTCATTAGAAAAGTCTTGAGGTATTAGAGTAACTTTAAAATAATTAGCTCCATTAATTTGAACTTCTTTATATTGACCTATGATTTCCATTTAATCCCTTTCTATAAATTTAAAATGTTTATAATATCTATTAAACAGGTTACAATTACTCTTGATTTAAAATCATAATTTAAGTTAAATGAAAACTTAGGATGTATTTCTATCTCCATCTGACCATTATGCTCTTCAAAGACTATTACTCTCATAAATATTTTCTTAATACTTTAGAAATATTAGAAAGCTTTTTATCATTATGAAATATCCAAGAAGTCTCAGTATATTCTTTTGTCGTTAAAAATAATTTTCTTTTAAAATAAATGGCTTTATAATTATTCTCAACAATTAATTGGAATATTTTCATCTCTTCTTACTTGTCTTTTCTATGTCTTGCATTAAAAAATTAATTTCTTTAGATTTTTGTATAATATTTTTAAATTTTAGATAGCCATTTAGCATTTCTTCTATGTTTTTTCTACCTATAGGATTGGCAGAATGAACGATGAAGGTAAAATTATCAGGTATAAATATTTCCTTATTATTTAAAGAATCTAAATCTTTTTCTATTAACCATTTGACTACTTGAAGTGCATTTTTATCTTCTCCTAAGTCATGATCGAATGATATGAATTTAGGACATCCTTTCTTTTCAATTAAAGAAATAGTTTCCTCATAACTTCTGACAACTATATAATCCTTATTATTTGTATTTCTAATATCATCTAAGAATATAGAATAAGACATATTAACCTTCTTAACCAATGAAACATATATTTTTATTATATACTATTCAGATATTAAAAAGTATTTAGAGTAGTAAATTATATTCAATATGCTTAAATAATATAGGATTACTTTACTATATAATATATAGATAATTAATATTAATAATATAATGAAACATATTAAATATAATAAAGAAGAATACATATTAATTAATTCTATATATAAGAAAGAGATAATTTATAATCCTTATAATTATGATAAAGATATTCATATAGTTAATTATTCTTTTAATAATGATGTAATAGAAATATTAGATATTACAGATAAGACTTCTGTATTAATGAATTATTTAATTATAAATGAAAACAATAAATAATATTAAGAACTATTTTATATGTGAACAAATATATCCTATTATAGAATATAATTCTAAATATTATTCTATAGTTAATAGAATTAATATTCTATCTAATAAATTATCAGAAATAGAATATTGTATAGAATATTCTTTAACTCGTAGTTATAAAAATAAAGATATGAAGTTTAATAATATAATTAAAACATTAGACATTTTTATTAAAAATGATGAAACAATTAACTTCTATTGATATAAGAGCTTATATAAAAGGAATTAAGAATGATAAAATGTATATTTATAGAAATATGTATTTTGTTCAAGATCGTTCTAATACAATTAGATATAATAAACCCGATATAGACAAATCTTTTCATAATAATATTCATTTTCCAGAAATAGTTAAGACTAATTTAAAATTTATAAATATTATTCATTATGTAAATTTTATATATGAAAAATATACTTAAGTCTAAATTAGATAAAAGAGAATGGGGAATAAATGTTATTACAAAATATGGCTATAGTACTCAATATTCTTTAAGAAATAAACTTCTATACTACATAAAGGATAAATATTATGCCAATATTAATGAATATAATATAGAAGTAGTACAGAGTAATAAAATAAAATATTTTAATATCTTCAGAAATAAGAAAGATATAATATTTATTCATACAGATTTAAAAATGTCACATATTATTAAATATTTAGAATTAACATATGAAAATTGATTTAAAGAAACTTCAATCTTATATAGACCAAAAATTAATATATTCTCAAGTTCATAACACTTTACCTTTGAAAGTTTATAAATATACGGATACTTGTTCTTTTCAAGAGAAATGGGATGAAATAACTACTCAATGTAGAGGAATTGTATTAGATAATGAAGGAAATATAATAACAAATTGTATTCCTAAATTCTTTAATATAGAACAATTAAAAGAACCATTACCTAATTTACCATATGAGGTATATAGCAAACTTGATGGTTCTTTAATTCATATATCACATTTTAAAGGTGAAAGAATTATTTCATCATCAGGTAGTTTTAATTCTGAACAAGCATTGAAGGCCAAACAATTATTAGACACAAAATATTCTAATGCTATTTTTGATAAAGAATATACTTATGTTTTTGAGATAATATATCCAGAGAATAAGATAGTAGTTGACTATGGTGAGGAAGAGCAATTAATTTTACTGGCAATAAGGCATACAGGAACAGGTAATGAAGTTAATATATTTACCTCAGACAAACCTGGAGAGATAAGTATGTTTCCTTTAGCAAGTAAATGGCATCAAACCATAGAGGATGTTTTAAAGAAACAAAAACAAGATTCATTTTCCAATGAAGAAGGAGTAATAATTAAATATTCTAATAATTTCAGAGTCAAGATAAAATATTCTGAATATGTAAGACTACATAAAATTATTTCTAATGTAAGTGAAAAAATGATTTGGGAATATCTTAAAGATGAAAAAGAACCTGAAGTGCTACTTAAAAATATTCCAGATGAATTATATAAATGGATAGAAGAAACTCAAGAAAAATATATCACTCAATATGCCGAAATAGAATCTAAAGCACATTTAGCATATTTCGAGCTCACAAAACATATGAATTTAGATAAATCTAAAGAAGTTAAGAAAGAATTTGCAACTAATGTATTTCTTAAATATAAGTCTCTATCTTCTGTATTATTTTCAATATTTGAGAATAAGTCTTATAAGAAAACAATTTGGTCTATGCTAGAACCTGATAAAAATAATGCTAAATATATGAAAACAATGAATAGGCAAAATAATATATGAAAAAGATAGAATTTATTTATCTTAATCAAAAGCCTATTGGGACTGTTTTAGGATCTAAGTTATATAAGAAAAGCTACATATCAGGTAGACAATATATTTTAGCATATTTATATAAAGAAGTTATAGATTCTTCTATAAAATATCAAGAAGTAATAAATGAATATAAGAAAGAATATGCTGTATTTAAATATTTAGAATTAGTTGCAAGTCACAATATAAATAATGGTTATTCTAGTTCATCTAAATATTCAGAATCACAATATGAATCATTAAGTCATTTAAGAAATATAGGAGTCAGATAATGAAATTAACATCCTTAATATCAGAAGCGAAAATAAATAATAGAATAAAAGAATTAGCCAAAGATATAGTTTGTCGTAGAAGTTTAAATGCATATATTGAGGATATAGTTTTAGTCTGTGTGCTTAATGGAGCTTGTCAGTTTTCTATTAAGTTATGTGAAGAAGTAAAAAAAGAAATTAAAAAACAAAATCTTCTTAATAATGTTGAGATGGATTATATTTCTATATCAAGTTATAGAGGAATAGATAGAGGAGAATTAGCTCTTAATAAAGATATTCTTTTAGATGTAGAAAATAAAACAGTTATTATAATAGAAGATATTGCTGATACTAGAAGAACTCTTAAATATGTTAAAGATCATCTTATTCAATTCAAACCAAGTAAATTAGAAGTTTGCACACTCTTAAACAAACCTTCAAGATTAGAAGTTAAAGTGGTTTTAGATTATGTCGGATTTGATATAGAAGATAAATTTGTTGTTGGGTATGGGATGGATTATAAAGGTAAATTTAGAACTTTAAATTATATTGCCGAATTGGAATTATGAAGCCTATAGTACTTAACTCTAAATTGTTATATGCTAAAGGGCATTCTATTGTTTCTTTTAATATTTTAATATACTCTAATATGCATTTTACTTTAGAAAATAATTCTTTGTCAGTTTTGAATAATATAATTTTAAGAGGAGCATATATGACTTATCAAGAGTTTAAGAAGTATTCTGATTACTATGAAAACACAAAACTTCTTAATATAATCCGATATTTAAGCATAAAAGAATGCTTGTATAAATAAAATATATATTAAAGTAATAAGGAGATAATTTATGGAAAGAAAACTAATAAGTGTTCAAAAAGTTCTAAGTATAGATCCTATTCCAGAGGCTGATAGAATAGAAACAATATCCGTATTGGGCTGGAGTGTTGTGGCACAGAAAGGTTTGTATAATGTCGGAGATAAGATTTTATATTGTGAAATAGATTCGCAATTCCCAGAACATGAATTATTTAAAGATTTAGAAAGAAGTAAATATAGATTGAAAACAATTCGCCTCAGAGGACAGATCTCTCAGGGTTGGTGCTTACCTTTGTCTATTATTCAAGAATATGATCCAAAATATGAATTACTACAAAATGAAGAATTGGGTGATTACTTAAAACATTTCGATCCTGATTTAGAAACAGATATCTATATTCCATTAGAGGAAGATACAGAAGTTACTTCAATATTAGGCGTAACTAAATGGGAGCCGCCTCAGTTTAATTCAGGTGGTCATAATATTGGCAGAAGAGAAAGTAATTTTCCAAGTTTTATACCAAAAACAGACGAGCCTAGAGCAAATTCAATTCCTAAAATCATTGAGAATTTAGCCGGTACGGAATTCTTCATAAAAGAGAAGGCAGATGGATGTTTAGATGAAGAGTGCTTATTAGAGACAAAAGATGGAATAAAAACTATAAAAGAAATTTGTGAAGCAGAATATTTAGGTAAAGTTAAATCTTTTAATGTGGATAAAAATGAAATAATATGGGATAATATTATTAACCATTCAATATTAGAAAACAATAACGACTGGTATGAAATAGAATTAGAAGATAATTCTAAAATCAAATTAACTGGGAATCATAAAGTTTATGATTGTGTCTCTAATAGTTGGATAAAGGTAGAAGAACTAATTGGTTCAGAAATTTTACTGAAAAATTAGATGGATAGATAGTTAACAACTCTTATATAATATTATATAGGAGTTAAATTTTGACAACTAGACTATGTCCTTTTTGCAAAAAAGAATTAGATCCTCAAAGAGGTGGAACACATTTATATGGATGCAATAAAAAAATAAAAGATAGAAAAGAAATAAGATTTTTATATATTCAATATAATTTTCCAGAAATAAGCAAAGAAGAAATTCTTTATCAAAAATATGTAATAGAATTATATTCTTTACCTATGTTGAAGAAAGAATTCGATATTAATTCAGGTTGTGTTATGTTTTTGTTAGATTGGTATGCCGTACCTAAAAGAACTGCTTCAGAAAGTATGTTAAATATAGGAATACCTAAAATTAAAGAAACATGTTTAGAGAAGTATGGTTCTACTAATTGTCTTGGTAAGGAAAGTCCTTTATATGAAAAAAGAAATAAGACAGTAAAAGAAAAATATGGAGTAGATAATGTATTCCAAATTCCTAAAATAATAAAATGGATTAACAGTGATGCCTTATATTTAGAACGATATGGAAAAACTAAAAAACAATACAAAGGAGATAATAGAAAAGAAGTTATAAGCCATATGACATTAGATGAAAAAATGAGCTGGTTAAATAAATCAATTTTAAGTAATCATCCTTCATCACCTTCATCTTTAGAAATAAGAATAGCAAAAATATTAAGAGAAGAATTGCACATACAGTATTTTATTCAATTTCCCTTATCGCTTAATAAAAATCAAACAAAAATTTATGATTTTTATTTAGAACAGTATAATTTATTAATTGAAGTTCAAGGAGATTATTGGCATGCAAATCCTAAATTATATAAAGCACAACAAATATTAAACTTTCATGGTAAATTTATTAAAGCTGAAGAAATATGGTCAAATGATAAAATAAAAAAAGAATTAGCCTTAAAGCATAATTTTAATATAATTTACATTTGGGAAAATGATATAAAAAAGATGTACGATAATGATTTAAAATTGTATATTTTAGAAAGGATAAACAATGCTACAATTAAAAATTAAATCTGTAAAAAAAATACAGAATAATTCAAAAAGATATGATATAGAAACACAATATACACATGCTTTTTTTGCCAACAATATTTATGTTCACAATTCCAGTTTTTCTTGCTATAAAAGAGATGAGCATTTCGGAGTTTGTTCTAGAAACTTTGAATTAGATAGAGAAGATTCAAATGGCACATTCTGGAATATGGCCAAAAAATATGATTTAGAAAATAAATTAAATAGTCTAGGCAAAAATTATGCCTTGCAAGGTGAATTGATAGGTCCAGGTGTACAGAAAAACAAATATCAACTAAAAGAACATGAAGTGCTATTCTTTAATGTTTATGACATAGATAAGGGTTGCTATTTAGATTATGAAGAATTTGAAAAAGTCATAAAAGATTTAGGATTAAAATCTTGTCCAACAATTGATGATAATTTCGTATTAAATCATACAGTTCAAGAATTAGTTGATATGTCTATTGGTATGAGTAAATTAAATAATCAAACGCATAGAGAAGGATTAGTTTTTAGATCTAAGAAAGAAAAGGATATTCATAGATTAGGAAGATGTTCTTTTAAAGCCATTAATCCTAAATTCCTTCTTAAGTATGAGGAATAATTAATGAAAATATTATATGAAAAAGGTGATATAGTCGAAGATAAAGATGGTAGAATATTAGAAATAGTTGTTTCTAATCCTATTAGCAATGGTCAAACAATTAATATTCATTATGAGGCAATTACAATTAATCATAGATACAATTCTTTAGATCAGAATTTGCCTAATGATAAAAAAGAATTTATTAATGCTATTAGATATTTAGACAATCAATTTTATACGCCTAGTATTAAATTAATTTCTAATGTTAATTATTTAAGAATAGCTGATATGAAAAAGAAGTTGATAGAAGTATATGAGAAAGAAACTCAAGATCAATATTATCATTTAAGGAATATAACATTAGAAGCCATAAAAAATATGAAAGATATTGAGATAGTAGAATTTTATTGGACTAAAATCAATCCTTAAAACAAAAAGAACAAGTTTATTGTTTAAATAACTCTTGTTCTTTTTTTCTTCTATTGATTAATTCTGAAGATACTTCTCCATTAATTTCTCTAATCCAAATATTGAATTCTAAATATGCTAAGTCATATCTTTTATAATTTAGTACTCTAAGTAATTTAGAAGTACAGAAGTTAGAAATGCCTATATCATATACAAAAGAAACTAAAGAACTAAATTGATTTGGATTTAATCTCACTTTGACAAATTTAAATATAGCATCTTCTATTTTAATTAAATCTTTCTTTAAAAGATTAGAGGCCATTTGTTCTGATATTGGTTCTTGAAACTTTTCTTGTTTATTAAGTTCATGTTTATAACCTATACTTCTTATTCCTATGGAACATAAATAAGTTTTAGGATGAAATTTTTCATATTCTTTTATTATTTTAATTGCTTGTTCGTTAGTTTTCAAAAAGAGCCCTCCTGGTCATATTCTTGTTGTTAAATGTATTTTAACTAGACATTTGTTAGTTTATATGTTAACATATCATTTAAAGTTATATTAGATATAAGGAACAAAAATGTTTATAATAGAAGTAGAAGATAAAAGAAGATTTATTGCTGGTATTTTTAAAAATGAAGAAAAACATAATAAGGCTTATAAATTTATGCCTAATATAGTAGATGAATCAAATTTATTAGACATTAAATATAAGCTTATAACAAGTCCTATTAAAAATTATCCTTTTTATATATTGGAAGAAAATAATACTTTCTCATATTTGTATTTTTCAGAGATAGAATTGTATATTAAGAATATAAAAAGAATAGAAAATATGGATGAAGATGCTTCTTATTGTAATATATATTTAGCGATAAAAGATTTTATAACTTCAAATCCATATAAAGAACATATGGGAATTTTACCCCATATACATATAGACAACAATTTCTTAGATTATAATTCTATTAATATATTGAAACAATTTTACTAATGCGAAAAATAAAAATATTTAAGAACGAAAATAAGAAACTAATTACAATAAATATTTTAAATGAAAATAGCATATATAAAGTTTTCTATAAAGATTTTGGACATAAATTAAAAAATTCTGTCTTCTCTAATTATAAAGATGAGAAAACTATAAATTTATTAGAAGCCTTATATTTAGATTAGAAATGAATTTTATATATAACAAGAAGAGACAATAAGAATGTTCCTACTAATTTACCTGAAGCTAAGAAAGATGTTAGTCTTACTCTATCTGCCCAAGTATGAGCATCTATTAAAATAGTTACTCCTAACATGCTAGTAAAAGGTAGACAAAAGCAAGTCATATATTGTAAAAAATATATTGAATGAGCAATTGAATAACTATAACATGCAAATAAAAATTCTGTAACTAAGGCTGTTGAAAAAATTAATGAGTATTTCTTTTTAGTATTCATATATTATATTCTAAACTATCTCATTGTTGTTAATGATAAACGAGGTTAATTATAATTAAATTATAAACAATTTAATAAGGATAATAAAATCAATGAGGTTTAACGAATTAGATTCTAAGATGCGTAAGTTTGAAACTGCTAATGATCGTTTCATATTACCAGAAATTTATATTATTGCTAGGATAGATGGAATTGATTTTCATACTCTAACAAAAACTCAAGGTAATTTTAAAACCCCATTTGATGAAAAGTTTAGAGATTATATGAAAACAACTGTTGAAGGCCTTATGAATTATAAATTTAAAATAACATATGGATATACTCAATCAGATGAAATATCTTTATTGTTTGCCTTAGATGAAGAAATTTATAATAGAAAAGAAAGGAAAATAATAACAGAGTTGGCAGGTAAAACAAGTTCATTATTTTCTCTAGCCTTTAATCATCCAGATGGTGCTGCATTTGATTGTAGAATATGCGAGCTGCCTAATAAAAAATTAGTTGTAGATTACTTCTCATGGAGAATGTCTGACTCTGAAAGAAATTGTTTAAATGGACACGCCTATTGGTTATTAAGAGATAAAGGCTTAAATGCCAGAGCTGCTACAAAACAATTAAATAAACAAACTACAGCCTATAAACATGATTTACTATTTAATTCAGGTATTAATTTTAATGATGTTCCTAGTTGGCAAAAAAAGAGGTATGGGCTTTTATTTTAAAAATATAGAAAAGAAAGGTTTTAATCCTATTACTAAAGAAGAAGTAACTGTGAAAAGAAAGGTCTTATTTTCAGATTTAGAATTACCAATGAAAGAAGAATATAGAAATTTCATCTCAGGTTTAATAAATGATTAATCATGAATTACTAAAAGAAGAATTAGATTCTTTAATAGAAAGAAAAATATATTTACTTTTAGAGTTAGAAAAAATAGATCAAGAAAATGTTAATAGTACAGAACATAATTATTTATTAGAAGAAATGAATAAGTTTTTTACAGATATGGATAATTTTGAGAAAAGACTAACCCTTTTTGAAATTGAGTTCATGATTAAATAATATATTAAAAGGAGATTTTATGTTAAAGAAAAGAAGTTTAGGTTTTACAAATTTTGAAATAGTTTCTGTTATTGGAGGTATTTTGATCTTAATAGCATTTATTTCAATGCTAAGATCATGTGCAAGACCAGTAGGACAAGTTTACCAACCTCAATATCAGCAAGTTCAGCCTGTTTATCAGCAACCAGTATATCCTCCACCAGCTTATCATTCTGGTCCAAGTGTTATATTAATGCCAAGACTAGATTCTGGTTCTAATAGAACAACTATTATTAATAAAAATTATGTGAATAAGAGAGTTTATAATTCTAGCCCTAGAAGAAATAACTCTTATTCTAATAGAAATTCATATAGTAATTCTAATAGTTCAAGAAGATCTTATAATAGAAGATAATTGTATTTTTAAGAGGTAATTTATAATTGCCTCTTTTTTATTAGGAGAATTATGATTACTGAAATAAATAAAGTTAAATTAAACTCTTGGATTGATAATGTTCTTTCTAATAAAAACTATTTTCATAATATAGAATTGTCTCAGTTAGATATAGGATTAAAAAAGAAAGAATGGATTGATTTTGCTATAGATCATTACTCATATGTTAAAAGAAATATAAATACAAAAGAATACAAAGTTAGATTATGTTTATCTATTAAAGATATAGATAGCCAAGAAAAAATATTTGAAAACAATGATGAACAATTTAACATTTATAATTGTAATAAATCAGATTTAACAAAATTATTAACTAATTCTTATCCATCATTGTTTATATTTCCTATAACACATAAAGGCTTTTTCAAAGAACAAAAGAAAGTGATATCTGTTTCTGATACTATTGTAGAACAAAAAGATAAATGGTTTTTACTAGAATGGTATTCTAATACAGAATTATGTAGATCTATTTGGTTAGAAGAAGAAATTCTTAAAGACAAAACTTCTGTCTATGTTTCTTTAAAATACAATTCTAAAACAAAAGAATATATAGGAATAGATATCCAAACATGTGATTTAGATTTATTGTTAGAATATTATAAAAATGGACAATATCAATATTTTATAGGTGAAGAAAATCCTATGATTTTTTCTAATAAAGAATATATTTATAAAATTAGAAAAATAAATGTTTCTTTTGAAGTATGAAAAGAATAAATTTATTAGATAAAAATACAAAAAATACGATAAAGGCTTGTAAAGATGTGTTAGAACAATGCGAATTTGCCGCTAAATATCCTACTAATACTAGAATTAGATTAATAATTAATAAAGAAACTATAATTAAGAGATATTTATGCCATACTACATATGATATTTTAACTTTATATAATATAGAAAAATGAAATTAATAGTAAGAACTTACTTTCAAACATGCTGTTTGAAGAATTCTGTTAGAGAGAATAGAGCTTATTCTAAGCCTCAAGGTAATAAAGAAGAAATAGTCTATTGGTGTTTAGGAAAACAATTAAATTCTAATTATGTATATAGGATAAAGGAATGAAATTAATATTTAGAATAGAATTAGGATATGTATTATTTGATGGTATAAAAGTTCCTTATGATCAATTAGCACCAGTTATCCCAAACAAAGCACAGAAGAAAAGTAAATTATTTTTTATAAAAAGCAGATTAGCTACAGGATATAAAGAAACATACAGATCGTTTATATTAGAAGATGAATTATGAAAAAGATATTTAATCGAGAAATGGATAACACCACTAAACATCTTCGTCACCTAATTGCTTCAGGACAAATTTATTTGCCAATTAATTTTAAGACAAATATTAATATAAAAACTAAAAAATATTGTATAGAAACACATTTAGCAATTCAAATAGGTACAAGAGAAATATATTCTATAGAAGATTAATCTTCTAATTTGTGCTTTAAAGTGTGACAATTCGAGCATATGATTTGTAAATTGTTAAAGTTATCAGTGCCACCTTTATAACTTGGAATTTTATGGTCAACTTCAAGAACATTTTTATTTTCTAAACCACATATTTGACAAGAAGTTATTTTACTTTTTAATATTTTCTTTTTCTGTGCTAATGTATGCTCTTCGAATGGAAAGTTGAAATAATGCTTCTTACAATCAAGAGAACAAAATTTAGATCTTTTATTACCTTGAAATATTTCTCTACAACTAGGATTAAAACATCTTATATTTAACATATGAACCATTTTACAATTATCTTATAATATTATATTACATTTATTCTTAACAATGCGAAAAATAATTCTTTCTAAAGAAAAAGGTAAAGGATCAGATAGTTTAACATTAGAATATGTCAATCATTATTTTCAATGCGAAACCTCTATTGAACAAATAGTTGAAACAAAATTTAATTCTGCAACTACTGAAGAAGTAAAAGGTAAATTAGAAAGTATTATTTATATTCTTAATATGTCTATTAAAGATAAAAGAAAAGTATGGAGATACAGGTATTTAATTCAATGAAATATATTATTTATGAAACATTAGACCGTAGACAAATGCTCTTAAGTGATTTAAATAATATTTATAAATTAGCGCAAGCATTAGATACAGAAGTTTATTGGACAGAAAAAAATAAGACAAGTCTTAGTGAATTAATAGGCATAAAAATTAAAGATAAGCGTATGCCTATAATTGAAAATTTAAAATTCCTTATTCCTGATATTGAGAAAGTAAATTTATACTCAATAAAATAATAAAACGAAGTTTAATATAATTAAAATATACAAAATAAAATTCTACAAAGGAGAATATTATGGTTAAAGTAGCAAAAGAAGAAAGAATACCAGATCATTTAGTTGAAGACCCTAATTTATCTGTTCAAGTTAGAGATTTAGTAATAAGAGATTTTCCAGATCTTATTAATGCTAAAATTGCCACTCTTGTTAAAATTAGTGAAAAGCAAACTATAGGAAGCAAACCAGCTCAATTAAAATTATGCAGTGCAAGAGATCGTTTCTACCATAAATTAGATTATATATTAGAAATTGAACAAAATATTATTAGAGAACTTGATCCTATTCAGTTAGAAAATTTATTATTTAGAACATTAGCTCATGGTTTTATGAACGATAAGGCAGAATATAAAATTCAACCAGCAGATTTTTCTTTCTTTAAGAAAGAATTAAATAAATATGGTGAAAGTGGTATGCTTGATATTGTAGAAATAATTAATACAATCAGAGATAAATACAAGAAAAAATCTGCCGAATCAGAAGCCAAAGATGATGGGTATGAGGATTTTGAGGCTTAATAAAAATGCCAAGAGAAAATAATACCAGAGTTTATGCTGAGATAGATGGCAAAAAAATGTCAGGTATGTATGTCGGGCCTTATAACAATAGTTCTAGTCAATCAATTGTTGATGTTAGGCATACAAAACATATTGTTAATAATGAATTGATAACTGATCTGCCAATACTATCTGAAGCTGATTTTAATCAGAAGTTATTAAATAACAATAATAACACTGTAAATATAAATCAGCCAAAGATAATTAAAGAAGAAGTTATTGAAAAAGATAAAGAGTTAACATTAAATTTAGATGATTTAATGTTACATTTAGAAACTTTATCTAATTTTTATTCTAAAATACAAAATGTTTCAAAAGCTATATTGGCTTTAAAAAAGTATGTGAGTGATTTCAAAGATAAAAATATAGAAGTACATGAGACAGAAAAAGTTAAAGTAACTCTATATAAATATTTAAATGAAGCTTATATTCTTAATAAAGAAGACAATACAACAAGCAAAATACCAATTAATATTTTAGAATCGCTTATCTCAGATAAAAAATAATTAAATATCCCTTATGTTAAATTAAAGCATAAGGGATTTTATTTGTCTTAAGATATTCTTCTATATGACAGTCAGGCATAGTTATAAAAGTTGGAGAATAATCTAACTCAAGCAGTTTCTTATAATGTTTTTTAAAATGTCCTTTATTTCTTTCATCTTTAAAAATGTATATAGAAATAGGATAATTATATGGGAATACTCTTTTATATTCTTTTATATCATGAAAATAAATATTAGCTCTTAATCCCCAATCTTCTATTGCTTCAAAATTGTTTGAAACTCTAAATCCTTTATGAAAGCTTTGTAAGTATCTGTTTAAATAATATTGAATAGATTCTTTTTTAGAATTAGCATCCATATTAAAAGATAATTTAAAAATATTAAAATTAGGATTTATCTCTAATCTTCTAAACCAATTAAGAAAATATTCATGTAATCTGTCAGCTTTAGAATTGTCTACATAATTGTATAGAATAAAATCTTTAAAATTTTGAATTTTATCTGCTATTAACATATCATTCACTTCTTTAATAGGTGATAAATTTATTTCTTCTATATTTCTAATATCACGAAAACTTAAATATTGATTTGCTATATTTCTATATTCCATAGCTAATAATAAAATAGTTGGATCAATATATTTTTTCTTATAGTTAGACAATAAATCCTCATCCATTTGAAGTACAGGATGTAAGCACCAAGCTCTTTTAGTTTCTAAGTTAACCTTCAAATGATTTAAAACAAGTAAGCCTTCCTCTATATGATTCATATAAGGCAGTTGAGATCTTTTAGCTTTCTTATCTTTATAGAATTCTTTTATTAATTTATATTCTGGATATAAATATACATTATCAGAATAGTTTGTCATATTTAAAATTATCCTTATTTTTATACTATAATATAATTATACAAGAAATAATTTTAAAAATCAATAAGAACGTTATAATTTGTCTATTATTTTGTTTTCTAGTTGATAAGCTAAAGCAATTGATATAGCATCTGATATATCACATTCTTTATCTACAATAACATAAGGATATTTTTTTAACACTAATTGCTTTATTTCTTCTTTTATTTCAACACTTTTTCTAGCTTTTATACCGAGTATTTTACGATAATGACCAATATCATATATTTTATAATTCGCATTATTCTCAAACGATAAAGACATTAATATACCTTGCATCATTTGGAGTTTACCGAACACTTTAGGATTAGTTCTTAAAAAGAAATATTCTGATATAATTAAATCAGGTTTGAGTTCAGCGATCTTTTCTTTAAAGAAATTATAAACATATTTTTCTCTCTCCAATTCTGATATTTTTGATAATTTAGAAATTTCTTTATTAGAATATTCTTTTAATTCTGTATCATGAAAAAAACAATATCCAAAATGATTTGTGGCTAAATCTATAGCCATTATATTTAATTTAGTATCCATATTCCAATTCTTCAAATATCACATAAGAATTTAATTTTTCTGTCTCTACTTTATAGAGAAGGTATGTACAGCCCCCAAGAGCGTCAGCTATATCCTTAGATCCTGCGCTTCCATGGTCGGGTATGCCTCTGCGATTATAAGCCAACTGTTCTAGTTCTTCCATTAATTTTTCATGTGGATAATAATCAATGACCCAAAAATCACTTTCGGGGTCTGTTAAGTTTATAGCTTCTTTCAATGCTTGATGCGGATATGGAGTTTTATCACAAGAAATTAAATGTGTTCTGAATCCATCCATAGATAAAATTTGTTCTGAATCTCTACTTTGCCAAGAGTCGAATGAAACATCAGTAATATTAAATTTATGCTTGTCTCTTAAAGAACATATAAATTTTCTAACATTATGAATCATTATTTCGCCTCCATAATCTTTAGGATTCATACCATATATTAAGTCTACAACAACTTTAGGAAATAATTTACCATCTTTATGAAATGAACCTTCAGCATGGCACATAGCAATACCCGTACTATCTTTTTTAACCCCCAAGTCAACGTGAATATAATAATTCTTTTCTGGATCACCTTTAAAATCCTCTGATAATCTTCCGCCACCTATTTCAGGATTAACTCTATCATAATTAGCATGATTTCTTATATTAAATCTTTGCGAATAGAAGAAACTTCCTACAGTAGTTGGAAAAGCTCCTACTTCCCTTAAGGCAGTTATTTCATCCGCCATGAACTTTTCTTTAAAACAACTATGAATATATATTGTAGTAGGATTACCATCTTGATTAAGAGTATAAGAAAACCATCCAGGTTCATTAGGTGCTTCTACAGAACTATCCATTTTGTCAGGATCTTGAGCAGCCCATGTTGGACATAATATTGCTAACTTTCTAGCATCCTCATAAGTTTTAAAAAGTGTTTTTTTGTCTAATACTTCTTGAGGAACATTCTTTTCAACAATATATTCTATTTTTTTATCTAAATTATCTTGAAATTTATTCTGCTGACACATCAGGGATATTTGAATACCAATTTGTTCCACTTAAATAGCAATTAGAATCACCAAATTCAATAATTGAATTATCTAATCCTTCTCTTAAGTTTTTATAATATATAAATGATCTATTTCTTATTCCTAATTGAACATGATAATCTGTAGGAAATAAATCTACAGAAAAACTTCCTGTGTCATCTGTGCTTCCAGAAATAACATGAGTATAAGGCCCATAATTTCTAGTATATGAACCTGAAATAGAATAAGAAAATAAATTTAAATTTGTAAAAAAATAAGGAATGTTAGGTAAAGTATTTCCATTTATTGTTATCATTTCTTATTTCTCCTGTTTTAATATGTTGTTGTTTAATCATAGCTATTCACTCTATATTTTATTCACTGATTGACATATAATTAACAACTTATATATGCTATTATAAGGACATAGAGGCATAATGACAAAAACCAGAGTAATATTAACAGATGGCTATCCTACTATTGTAGAATATGGAATAATAATTATTGATCCAGACACATTAGAAGAAACAGTAGACTTTGATATTCCTAAAATAGCATCACCTAGAACTTCTGCATTATTAGTAAGTACAGAAAATTTAAATGTTACATATGACTCTAATTTAAATACTCTTACATCAAATATAAATACAGCATTAATATTAGACACTGTAGCAGTTCCATTATTAGGAAGAATATTAATAATAAGTCAAATTAATTATTTTCAAAATGGAATATATGTCTTAACTTCTTTAGGTGATAATAGTAATCCTTATGTTTTGACAAGGGCTGAAGATGCAAATACTCCAGAATTATTAAAAAAAGGAATATTAATAGAAGTCGAAAAAGGCCGATCAAATTCAGGAAGTGTATGGATATTAACTTCAAATACTCCTGCTAATTTCACTTCAGATAGAATATTATTTAATAGATTTTCTAAATTTTTTAGTCCATCTTTAGATACACTTCCTATTACTCTAGATAGAGTTTTTAATGAAAACTTATCTGGAGTAAAAAATATGTCTAATACAAATTTTACTACTGCGAATAATTATGTTAGTCAAACAATATCTATTTTTTGCAATGGAATGAGACAATACATTAACATAGATTATACAGAAGTAGCCCCTAATGGAATTGATTTTATAGAAGCTCCTTATCCTGATGATTTAATTATTGTTAATTATGATAAGGCTATTTAACAACTAAATTAACAAAACATAAAGAAAGGATTCTTAATGTCGATAAGCAAACTAAATTTGGATAGGCAAGCTATGGGTCAAATATTTTCCTTTGGTACAATAAATACCGGAGGGCAATCTTTAATTACATTTCATAAAGGGACATCATCTGTCAATACAATAGTCGTAGACTGTAAAGCTTCAGCTAACATAGATGGAGATTTAATAGTTGATGGGAGAATAATAAATAGTAGTATTTTTACTCCATATTATATTGCCTTAAACGAAACTTTTTTTGTGCCATTATATAAGCAAGTCTTATACAAATTAAATATTATTGTAGATGGATTTATACAAGTAGATGGCTTCTTAGCCGAGGTAAGTTAAAATGGCAATGATTACAAGAAATAGAACATCTTTAGAAGTACCAACTCCTAATTTAGGATATTCTAGTGTTTTTGTTCGAGATACAGATAAAATTCTTTGTATTAAAAATGATGTAGGAGACATTACAGAATTTTCAAATGCAATATCAATAACAGTAGCAAATGAGAATTCAGACACTACTTGCTGACCATTATTTGTTAATAGCACAACAGGCAATCTTCAACCCAAAACTAATACTGCTTTTACCTTCAATGCCGCTACAGGAAATTTATCAGCAACATTATTCAATGGATTTGATATTTCCGCTATTAATGCACATTCTTCGACAACAAATAATCCTCATAGTGTAACTAAATCTCAAGTAGGTTTAGGCAACGTAGATGATACATCAGACATAAATAAACCTGTTAGCTCTGCTCAAGCGACTTATGTTCAAGATAATGTATTGCCTATAGTAGCTTCTGTTACAAAAGATCCAACAGGTTTTTTAAATAGAACAGATTCTATACTTTCTTTTGATGATGGAACTAGAACTTTCTCAATTGCGCCAGTAAGTGCATCTTATGATATTTATTATCAAGGCGTTAAACATACTATCTCAACTACAAAAACTATTGTTATTCCTGATACAGAAGGATTATATTTTATTTATTTTGATAATACTGCAACTTTACAATATATTACAGGGTTTGACATAAGTCTAATAACAGAACATGTTTATGCTGCAAATATTTATTGGGATGCAGATAATAATAGTTGTATTTTCATAGGAGATGAAAGACATGGATTGATGATGGATAATGCAACACATCAATATTTACATCAAGCACATGGCTCAGCTTATATAACAGGATTCGCATTAGAAAATTTTAGTATTGACGGAGATGGTAGTTCAAATACCCATGCTCAATTTAGTTGCGGATCAGGCACATTTAATGATGAAGATATTCAATTTCAATTTTCATCAACTTCATCCATACCTATTTTTTATCGCTCGGGTACTTCTGGCAAATGGCGTAAAAAAACAGCAGATACTTATCCTGTATTATATACGGGTACTGCGGGATATTCTGGAGCCAATAACAGATTAGCCTTTAATGAGTTCGCACTAGGAATTTGGAGTTTGACAGAAGTATCATTAAATAATTATTATGCTCTAACTCATTTTTTTGCTTGTAATGATACTACTCATAAAATTATTGGAGTTGTTGGCACAAATGAATATACTAGCCTAAATGATGCTAGAGTAGGAGCAACAACTGAATTAATTTCTTTAAGTGGGTTGCCTTTTCAAGAATTTATACCTATAGGAGCTGTTATTTTTCAAACTTCATCAGCTTTTGCTAATGTTCCTAAAGCAGTAGTTGTTAGTACCGACACTGGCACTTCTTTTGTAGATTTTCGTAAATCCAATGGATATAAAATAAATGGCTTTGCTGGTTCTCATAATTTATTATCAGATTTAGAACAAGATGATCATTTGCAATATTTAAATATTACAAGAGGTGATGCCAGGTATTATACTGAGTCAGAAGTTGATACTCTAATCTCAAATACAGAAGCGTATGCAGATAATTTAGTTGTCGGATTATTAGATGATAGAGGCAATTTTGATGCTTCAGTAAATCTCTTTCCATCGGCAGGAGGCAGTGGTACAGCAGGGGCAATATTAAAAGGTGATTTATGGACGATATCAGTTGCAGGAACTGTAGGAGGACATATTGTTACAGCAGGAGATATATTAAGAGCTCTAGTAGACACTCCTGGCCAAACAGATGGAAACTGGGCTATAACAGAAAACAATTTAGGTTATGTGGCTGAAAACTCAACTAATAAATCTAGTAATGTCAATACAGATCAGGCAAGTACAATAAAATATCCGACTGTAAAATCAGTTTTTGATTGGGCAACAGGACTATTTCAAACTTTATTAAACAAAGACGCCTCTGGAGGATATGCAGGACTTACACTCTTCAAAATTAATTTTAAGAATGCGGCAAATACCTTTACTTCTTTTTTTACTAATATAAATACTGCGGCAAGAACTTATACTTTTCAAGATAAAGACGGAACTATTGCAGACATAGCTGATGTCAATGCTAAGGTGGCAGATGCAATTAATGACGGGATTACGACAATTGCTCCAAGTCAAAATGTAGTATTTGATGCGTCGGCATTAGAAGGAGTTTCTGCAAACAAAACTACTTCGAGTGGGTA
>JAULBV010171097.1:0-21306 GCA_032358295.1 Pterothamnion heteromorphum | reverse complement strand
GCACGTAAGAATCAAGTGTCCGTTGGAGGGCGTGGGATGAACACGGAGTCAAGTCACGGCCGTGGAAGCTCGGATTCTAATGAAGAAATCGAGAAAGTCTCCGTATTGTCAAAGAAGAATCAAGGATCTGCAAGGACTGTTCCGAGGACGACGAAGTCGAGTCACGTCCGTGCATTCTCTGATTCCGATGAAGAAGTCGAAACCCAATCTGCAGTTGTGAAGAAGAATCAACGTAATGCCTTGCACGGACGTAATGCAACGCGAAATCATGACGGTCAATCCACGGAACGGCGGATCAGCGTCGTGGAAGAACATGTGGCATGCATCAACGACCAAATGAAGGAAGTACTGCACTGCATGGTAACTTCGAAAAATATCCATGGTACACTCCATGGTTTTTCATAGTACCGTACCATGGGGAACGGTTAAGGAACCACGATGCAAATGGTAGAATAATATCCGCCGAACTACCATTTTACATACCGGTACCGTACCATCATTTCCAACTCTTCGTCTACTGCTGCATCGCAGTACCGTACCACGGTTTTTCACAATAGATCGGTTCCGAAAGCCATAGTACGGTACCGCCATTTACGGCGGCCAAATAACGTACTATCGCCGTACGGTACTGATACAAACGCCGGTACCGTACCGGTGCCTGTCATGGTACGGTACTACCATTTCGAACCGTATTATATGAACGAAAGCACAGTACCGTGCGACGATTTTAAAGATTTGGACGTAGCGAAGACCAGTACGGTTCGGTCATACACGGTAGTGCTCCATTAATATCATGGTACAGTACTACCATTATACTATTAAATGAACTTGAAGCCTATGGTACCGTACTACAAATTATCCGTATCGTAGCGCGATTTTTCATAGTACCGTACTGTACATTTGGAAGCAATGCGGACTTCGTAAAGAACGGTACCGTACCACAATTATGAAATAGCGAATGGCAGAAGAATCCCGGTACAGAACTGTGGAATACCAACCCACGTGTGTCGGAAATGATAGTACGGTACGATGATTACGAGGTATGGTACGTCGAAATACGCCGTACGGTACCATAATTCACATTTACCATAACGTGCATGGAATAGTACGGTACTACGATTATTAAATAGCGTATACGAGTAATTCGCAGTACCGTACCACGCGCGCTATATATATAAGCATGGTACCGTACCTCGATATTACAGTACGGCTCCGGTCGGTTCATAGTACCGTACTGGTATCGGAAAATAGCGTGCATGGGACGGCATGGTACGGTACCGTAATTTCCGATGTAATGTTTGATGGGTGGCATAGTACGGTACTGCTGTATACACACACTCCTTTAGAGTAGAATAGCGGTACGGTACTAGCATACGTAAGGTACACTATTTCATTATAACTGTACGGTACCATGGTTCTAATAAATATGTTACAGTATAGTACGTAACGTTTCATGGTACGGTACTGTCATCCGCGCTGTATGTCCAGGTGTACGTCATCCTAGATGAGGAGGGTAGCCGTCCATCCTGGATAATACCGTATGCACTCCACCGTCCTGCGCTGCCAGGCTATGAGTAGCCTTGTTACTGGTCCTGTCAAATACACAGCCGTCGTCGCAAACATGCACAAGTCCAACACGACGTACGCTTCGACCAAGTTGCAACATCATGAATCTGGATATGTCCGCCGCGAAACCAGCACCCACCTTCGTCATTGGCCGTACGACGGCCCATACAGTGCAATCTCCGACAAGGAGAAAAGAAAGTGTCACGAAAAACACAAGCCGGCCGGCGCCACATTCCAGTTCAGGTATCACTTCCCAAGCAGATAGTTCTCGTTCCTTCACCAGGGCGGATACTGCGTTTCCAATGTGCAACGTTCCATGTGCATAACCCCTGCTGCGTCCGCCATACTGCTCGACCCCGACGTATTTCGCGGACTTGTACCACGTCAGCGTTGGAGAAACCTCGTTGCCCATTCTGTTCAAGTACATTCGTAGTTGACGTTCTCCTTCCTTCCCGTGACTGGAACGCGTGGCACTTGTATCACGAAACACAGGGTGCCACTCGAACTTCACCCGCCACGGATAGGTCACATAACCGCAATCTCTCAACTGAGCGAGAACCGGTTCCCTGAAAGTGTCCTTCAACGCGACCCTGAATGATGCAGAGAACTGTGCACCCGGCCGGGTAGTATCATCAATTCGTAGTCCCTCCGCCCCCAATAACAGACGCCGTAGACCAAGTTCTGCACATGTCCGTTCTTGTCCCGTACCGTTGTCCCAGATCTGATACAAAGTATACAGTCGACCCAACCAATCCCTGCCTAGAGCTGTTTCCACTGCTGATAGATGCGAGTCGTAGTGCGTATTGCGCTGTAGCCACTCCTTCAGAACACGATGCACCGTTTCGAGAACCATCTCGGAGCAGTTCTTGGCATGGCCGAAATTAGGTATTGTGTGAACGCACAACTCAATTGCGCGGTGGGCATTTGGCTTGTCCAGGACTTTGGCACATTGCCCGTGGACGGATATTGCGTCATCCGCCGAAGACATGAACCGATCTGCAAGACGACTTAGACTTGCATAGTACGCTAGCCGGCCGGCCTCGTCTTTTATTACTTCACGCTTACCATCTGCTACCAATGACGGCCACGAATACACTCGAGCCACGAGATCGTGAAGCTGTCTGGGCAGCAGGAAGCTTTCATCATGACATAGTTCGAACTGTAATTCAAACACTGGGGCTGCGCAGAGAAGAACTCAAATAAGCGAAGAAATTGTCAGATTCAGCAACCCACAACACTTTCCCGCCTTGTCCCACTTCAAGATGTTACCCCGGACGGGAAGGCCGTTTTCAGTTGCACAAGTCACGATTTGCAACTCGATTTCCCCTCTCCGCTGCTCCGTTTGCAGTAGTTCGAAACAAAAGGTGAGGACGTTCTTCGTCAGCCCCGTGAGTAGGTGATCAGGAACTGCGGCCGCACTGAGGGAGGAATCAAATATGGCGCTGTGCACATGGTCACCGCTGTCTGTCATGGGCACTTCACTTACGCCCTTTAGCTTTTCTGAGAGCCTCACGGATGGGAGGGAACTGGCGGCCGCGTTACTTGAGCACCTCATGCCCAAAGACCTGCGAAGTGAAAGATCTGGTGTCTCCGATCTGATTGCATCCATGCGTTCGTCAAACCGCATACAGCCGAACCTTCTCGAATGCGCCGTCGAAGTGTACACAATCTCTGACCGGAGCGTAGAGCGATGCCGCTTCACGGTGCAGAGGGTGCAGAACTTATTGGCAGTGTGCCCCATCAGATCCGCGGTCGCGGTCACGGCAGGATAATCACCAAAGAAAGCAACTGTGTCAATGAATACTCGAACGGATCTTCCATACGGATCAGTTGCCTGGATACCATACGCGGCCGCGTTGACAAGATCATCGATGACCAGTTTCATTACTTCGTTCAGGGATTGACCGTGTGGAGCAAGAGTCAGAATTCTCGCGGCCGCGGGCGATTTCCTCGTCTCAGATGATAGCCCCAACGGCATCATGTAGCATCCTCCGACAGACCTGTTGTCAGAAATTGACTTCAACTGCTTGAAACCGTCGGCATATAGTGCAATACGATAGACTAGGAACGCAGACCCGTCCGGGAGAAAGCCTTTGTTCGACGTTGGACGATCTGTGCCCATGGTCGGTGCGGATCGTTTTCCACTTCGCCAGACTGGTAGTCGGCATACTGTGGCAGTTCCCAGGGCATCACAATGTACCGAACTTTCGTGTAGATCTTTCTTGTCAATCCAAAGTAATCGCTCTGCTGATCTTCCGTTTCCGTTTCGTATGAGGGAGCCGACAAATAAGCACAGCATTTCGGGGTGAGACGTACCATTGTCCGGCCGGATTAATACACAAACATCACCAGGATACACTTCTACTCGGTGTTCATGCATCACCTGGGGATACGTTCGTTGAATTCTGGGAGGCTGGTGGCCACTCACGACGTGTATTCGGTCGCTGCGACTCCCAGTAACCGCTTCGGGACGAGGCCCATTCGCCGTGACAGATCGGAAAGTAGATTTCCTCAACACTCGGAATAGTGTTCGCTCGTCTTCCTTCCAAGTGTCGAAGCCGGGTGGAGAAATCCTGGAATGTGCGATGTCGGAGTGAACGCACCACATTCCTGCGAGTACCCCGCCAATGAGTACTTCTCGTGACCCGGCCGGGCGATCCTGTTCTCTGCTCAGAACCCATCCATGACTTGAGAATGGGTCACTTCCACGAATGGTTGGCTTGGATAGGCACGGGAAGCTTATGCGATCGCCCAAATCTGCTGGACATACAGCACCCTTAAACGTCGTCCACACCGAGTAATCCACCCCCACTACAGACGGCCGTCGTTGAATGATAGGGGTATTCTCAATACCCATGAAAGAAGGATCATGCCTGGACGGGTGTTCGTACACTTCCGCGTAGAATGGGAGGTGGCAGACATCCAGTTGGACCCATTCAGACGGATACACCATGCGGACGCAATCCAGTACATTCCGAACGCCTGCGTTGCTTGTAATTGTTTGCGTCCCTGAGGAAATAGAAGAGGGCGGGCGGATGCCATCTTCGATGTGAATCAGCTGTGAATGAGGATAGCAGTGGTTCACCATGTGCTTCGACAACGTTCGTCGAGCTGTCTTGTATGTTGTCATTCGGACGTTATCATTCGCTGTGCGAATCGCGGCCGCGAATAATTCGTACTGGGCTGCAGAGAACCTTGTCCGGCCGGCTATACAGATGTAGCTGAGCATGCGATCCCATGTGAGTAGTTTTCGTATTCTGCTCTGTCCGATTGCTATGCTCGTCATACCGTCCGGAGGCACTGGGCCTTCGATGTCATCTGAACTTCCGGGGTCTTCGCCATGAGATGTGCCATGCATCACATTTCCTTCAACATCTTCGATAGGATACTGCGTATGTCCCAAGCCTTCTCCGATTGCATCGAACATGTCACCGTCCGGTTCGTGGTTTTCTTCTCGTTCGGGGGATGCATCATGAAGAAGTCCCGGAGGGGCTTCTGAAATGTCGGGCCGTCCTGCGTTGGACACTCGTAGTCCTGTGCCGGCCGGCTGAATATTCTCTCCACTTTGCACGTCGTCAGTACATGATGGTGTTTGGTGCGGTACGCTGCAAGTGTGCCGACATTTTCTCCGGTTGGAATCCTCCTGTGCTAGTTGCTCTGAAAGAAGTCTGGTCCTTGTTACATCATTTTCACGATCTGCCTTCGTAGATACCCCCAACGCCCGGGCGATCACATTCCGCCTTGGAAGATTGGAGACAGACGAATGTCGAAAAGAAGATCGTCGTCTCTTGTCGACCCGGCTTCGAGCTCCGCCCTTACGATTTGACATAATCGTCACGCAGTATACGTGCAGTACAACGACGCGGCCGCGTAATCAGAATCCAGTGCGTTCTGTGATGTTGGTATGGAGTCTGGCATGAGCGATCAGAGCTGGTTTCACAAGTTGGAATGGTCAGAGAAGATGGACATGAACATTGACATGAAGGAGTGCAGAACATGGCCAGTACGTCGCGGCCGCGGTTTCCGTCACGTCTTATGGGGAGACGAGACATTCAGTTGAATGCATGCAACGTACGGCAGATTGGGGTTGGTAACGAGCACGTGAGGCAGGATGACGAGAGACGGCCGTCCTAGGAGCGCGTATCGGTATGCGTCGGGATTCTTCCGATGCTCATAGTTGAACGGGCACGTGCGTGGGAAAGGGCGCGCAGAGTGTGAGGAACGGAGTGTGCGCGTGAGGATAGTGGGACGAGCTGGGTGCGAAAGGGCGGGATGGCATGTGCATTCGATTTGAAAGAACGAGTGCGAAGTGAATTGGCAAGGAATGACGTGGCAAGGCTACATTAAAAATGTTGCACTTTGGCAAGGCTTGGAAATATAGCCAAATGAAATTTTAATTTTTAATGTAGGAGACTTGTCAATGTCCAATTTTGGCTTTGCAAAATATTTACCATGTCTATCAAGTTGGTTGATTGTCTGGGAATAATAACAGGCGCCACGCACGACCGAGTCGAGCGGATGAGTTGCATCTGCACCGAGGGAAGTGCAACGCATTGCGTCGCAACGGAACGATTGAGTACAGCCTTCACGGAGATGTGCAGGCGAACCATCCGCTGCAACGTATGGGAGCGATCGCGTAGACGTTCAGTCTGTACGAAGACGCGCAGAGAAGAGCGCGAGCGCGACACGTGACGGAAAGAACGCGGCCGCGCAGACGGGCAGTTCTCGAGAAACATTCCTCAGCATCACGGATGAGTAGCGGGCGAGCCGGGAAGGTCGGGCGAGTATGAACTGTAGGGCATGTTCACATGTACCGCCTCCTTTCACACACTTCGAGCCAGTACCAGGTTGAACGCACAGGAGTGCAAGACGCGGCCGCGTGTACGATAAGTACGACTCGTAGCTGTTGTTGCTGTCCGACAGCATCGTGAGTTCGAGAGGGGGGAAGCGCGGCTGCGTGCAGGATGCGGCATTGGACTGGGCATGCGCAGTTGAGAGGCATGCTCGGCACATCTGTGATCTTGCCCGTTCATGTTCCACGACGTACGGCATGACACAGACCTCGCCTGGTGTGTTGCAGGACGACGGATGTAATCCAGCAAACGAGTTCTGAAAGTTGAGACAGTACTCGATAACGCGGCCGCGTGAATTCCTCAGACTGCACATGCCGCGGCTCCTCGGTACCGTGGTACTGCATAAGCACGAAAGGGCGCGGTCCGTGTTGAAATTCGGTTTCGAGACGTCGTTGCAGGCGGCGTTGGAGACGGGGTTTCACTGCAATGGGAGCGCAGGTACCTGACAGACCTGAGACCGAAAATAAAGGCGTTGGAGAACTGCGCAACGTGATGTGGTTGGCCATACCTTCCGCACAGTGTGCGGAGATGGAATGTATGGCTACCCGCATTGCGTGCCCAATAGCCGCATGTATTCAAATAAAAATGGGCGGGACACACCCAATCGTACCATTTTGGGATTGGCGAAAGCACACGTGTTGAGGATGTATCCGTCGTTGCCTGCCAGCCAAGGGAAACATCGAATCTCGGAGAAATCTGACAAGTGGCACGATATGCTGTGGTGACGTTCTAGTTCTCAGACACAGCCACGCAGGATATGACACATATTACGCCTGGCGTGGTTCCCCTGGCCGAGGCGCGGCCGCGGACGAAAGATGATCGAATATCAACTCCGAGTACCGATCGTAGCCGCCATTCTTTTCTCCACCCTCCTTCCCTCCTTTCGCACGCCCAAAATCCAGTCCCACATCCACATTCCCTTCGCACCCACCCCCTTCATCGTTTCTTCCGCTGCACTCCTCGGATGACGTCTAACCCTGCAGCCGAACGGGCGCGTTCGACTCGGGAACGTTCGCCGCAACTGCCTGAACGGAAAAGTGATGACAAAGGAGCAAGTCCTCATGCCCTTTCATCCCTTACTGCCGTATCCGTCCAGACATCCCTTCCCGCACTGTCCGGTACTTCAACAGCAACCGAGGACCGGACACCCGCGACGACCTTCGCCACCTGTAACGAGACCTCTAAGAACCACGCGGCCGCGTCCGGACGGCCTTGTCACATCACCCCTGCGCCTGCTGTCACGAGCCTGAGCGAAGTGGCCTGTACAAGTCCGGGCCTCGCTCATGCTCCCCAACTCCGCCCGGCCCAAGTCGCCGCCGCGCAGACTGCAACGAACCAAGTCGCCGCCGCCCAAGCTTCCGTGCCCGAAGTCCGTCTGGTTGAAATCCCCGCCCGGCCCGCTGCGACTGCGGCTGCCGAGCCCAGACAAGCCCCTCCCGCGCCGACGGCCCACGCTGCGTCTGCGAAAGTCGTTGTCCCTGGAGATGTCGAGTCCGCGCCTCGTCTGATGAGCCAAGTCGCGCCCGCCCAGATGGCCGCGCTCGAAGTTGGTCAAGTCGCAGTTGCGCCGGCGCCTGCTCCTCGCAGCCAAGGATCTGCCACGCCCGCGCCGCACGTAGTCCCTGACCAAGTCGCGGCCGCGCGAGATGTGGCGACGGAAGTCGCCAGCGGCGAAGCAGCCGCGCTCGAAGTTGGTCAAGTCGCAGTGGCGTCGGCGCCTGCTGCTCTCAGCCAAGGATCTGCCACGCCCGTGCCGCACGTCGTCCCTGACCAAGTCGCGGCCGCGCGAGATGTGACGACGCAAGTCACCAGCGGCGAAGCAGCCGCGCTCGAAGTTGGTCAAGTCGCAGTGGCGTCGGCGCCTGCGGCTCGCAGCCAAGGATCTGCCACGCCCGTGCCGCACGTCGTCGCAGGCCAAGTCGTGGCCGCGCCTGATGTGCTCAGCCAAGTCGCCCATGCGTCGGAGCCCGATGTCCGCCTTGCTCAAATTCCTGGTGCGCTCCCTGTGAGGGGCGAAGTTGCCTCCGCCCGCCCTGCCCAAGTCAGCCAAGTCGCACCGGCGTCCGCTCCCCAAGTGGGCCATGTACAAACCGTTTTCGCGCCCGCGCGAGCTGGGTCTGCTGTGCATAACCAAGTCGCGTCTGTGGCACCTCTCGAAGTGGGCCATAACCACGTCCCGGCCGGGGCAGCGGTTCCCGTGAGCAGGCAAGTCAGGCCCGCGCCCGAAGCGCGGCTTGCACAAGTCGCGTCGGCGCCCACCGTGACGAACCCTTCGGGATCCATCGCCCCGGTGCCGTCTGCGCACGTGGAGTCTTCTTCGATCGCGGCCGCGTCCAAAAGCGCACAACTTGCCGCTGCCCCCGCGATTGGTCAAGGCGCCCCGGCAGAAGTCGCTGGTGCGATCACACATGCACATGCACAAGCTCCGCGGAGCTCCCGGGAGTTGCAACTCCCGGGAGCTCCGACCTCGCCCATCACGCCAGCAATCGCTGCAAGCACTCGTGACGCAAGGGCAGCCGCCGCCAGTCCGCCCAACGCATCATTGCGTGAAGGGATGCAGAGCAGGGCGGTATTGCGACCTGCGCTACGGTCAGTGCTCCCTCCACTTCAAGGCTCGGCACCCGTTCCCCATCCTCCCGCACCACCCGTGTTTGATGCAACGAACATGCCGCCCATACCGCGCCGGGTGCAGAGTGCAGGTGCATCTTCAAGTGGTGCAGTCCATCCGCTTCCAACTCCGGCCGAACCATCGCTGAACCATGCTGTTCGGCAGGAAACTCCGGCCGGATCATCTGCTAACCATGCACGTGTCCAAGCTCGACGGGAGACTCTCCCAGGATCTTCGGCAGCACACGCTTCTCGCCTCCGCACAAGGCAAGATGGCGGGCGGCCATCGCGCGTCATATTTCGCAAACCTGTGACCAGCCAGCACTCCTGCGCACCGGGGCTAGGCCGGACGTGGCCAGGGAGCAATATGCGTCGAGTGGATTCCCAGCGACTCACAGGGCATCACACGTGGGACTTAGTCCCCATCAGCGATCTGCCGTACGCGGACTTTGTCTTGAGCGCAACTGATGTCCGGCCGGATGTATTGCGCTTCCGCGACCAGGCAGCAATGAAAGGAGAGCACTCCGCTAGGGCGGCTTGGTACCGACTTGCCGACGTGCACTGGTGGTTCATGATTCCGAGGTCTTTGCGTACGTCAAGAACATTCGTGCGGGACGAGATGGAGGCGTTATACGTCGACCACATGGATGCATTTTTCCACGAACAGATAGCCATGACCCATGCTTTCTCTCTTCATCAGCTACCGCTCTACACCACGGGGGATGCCGTCGTTAGCCGGTGGTGGAATAGACCGAGCAGAGCAGGTTTATTCGTCAGGGAGGCTGAGTTTCGAGTCGTACACCGCGTAATGGCTCCGGCAGACACCGAAGACGTGGACCTGCACCCCACCTCCATCCAGAAGCTACGAGAAACGTACCCGTGTACTCCGCAATGGTTCCAAGAGGAGTATTTCCCGGCCGGGGTGCCGTGCCCGCTGCCACCGGTTATATTCTACTACCACACCCACGTGATGCAAGCGTTGTCTCCGAGTGATTGTCGCATGTGGTCCCGTCTCATTGAGTTGGAGTTCGCATTATTGTATGCTGCAGCCTGGTGGCACGAGGCGTCTAGAGGCCATCGCGCGTTTATTCTTCCGCAAGAAACGGTTGACTGGTTGTATGAGCGCGTCGGGGATCTTGTCATCGACCCTGACTGTCCATTGAGCCCGGCCGGGTGCACGTCGATGACGTGGGTTGCCTACAGAATGGAAGACGCACTCCGTGCACCTCTGCAGAGCAGGAACACGCTTCGGTTTCCTGGTACTAGTCTTCGCCCTTCCCAGTATGTCTGGTCGGAGAAGGGTACGGCATTCATTAATCTGAACGAAGTCGGCGGCTGCTCTTTCTTCCGTACTGCAAGTGATGGCCGTATACGGGAACACGGTTTGCAGCTCGACGAATGGGGTGATCCGCCGCGTATCAATAGGCGCAGGCCGCGACCTATCCCGGATCGTGGCGCAGGCGATCGGCAGCATCCGGATGAGATAAGGTTTCAGTCCCGACGGCGTCAAGATTCACCTCCGCGTGACCCACATCCTCGTCACCAGAACTCTCCTCGGCGTCAAATGTCTCCTCCACCACGACAGTACGCGCGTCAACGCTCTCCTGTACGCCGGCAGTTGCATCTGGTCAATGCTAGGCAGGAGTGTCGTTCACCTCGCCGTCCTGTTCGTGACGACAGACGACTGACGAGCCCACCAACTCGCCATCCACGCCCACGTTCACCAAGTGAGCGTCAGGCACGGCCGCTACGTGACGGTCACATAGACAGAGAGGGACGATCAAGCCGAGTGTATGGCGCGTATAAGCCTTCCGCTCCAGGGGTTGAGGAGCTCACCCTCGAGCAGTGGAGATCGCGGTTCGGGGAGCCTACCGAGGCTGCCTACCGTGGCTGCCGGTATGATTTTAGCCCGCCACCTATTCAACGCCGGCCGGCCCAGCCCCGTCTTCTGCTTCCCGCGCGACAAGTGTATGCTCGCAGACACATACCAGGCGGCCGCATCCCCAGACGGACCATCTCACGCACTGAGGCTGATCGACGGTACATGAACGAGTTATTCAGATATAACACCGATCGAACCCTGCAAGGCGATGGTTCCGTGTGTTCCAATGAACCCGTGGATGATGCCGACCACGAAGAAGCTGACCCTCCTGAGGATGTTGATGAAGAGGACGACCGTGATCGCCGCCCAGGTGACAAGGGAGGCACTAGGCGGCCGGATGACAGACGTTGAAGTACAAGACGAGTACTGTGGCGGCAGCCAGGCGGAGCCTATGTGAGAGTCGCGACGCGTGTTGCGGATCGCAGGGGATGGAACCGTGTGAGTCTGTCTCGGCTGAATCCTTAGGAAATAGGAGAACTCGTACCGATATCATTAGCTCCTGCAATAAACCATTGCGTCTAGCCCAGAGCCTCCTGTGCGTATTGAGGAGTTCCTACCTGCCTGGAACAGTGTCGCGCCGCGGCGGACAGGGCCGCACGATGGTGCCAACGCGGATAACATTATCCCCATCCCCGAACTACGTAGTGCGTCGGTGTGGTTCGGTGTTGCGTTGCTCTCGCGGCCGCGCCAGGTGCAAGTGAAGGCATGTGCGCTGATGACCTATGTCCATGGCTGACGAACAGTACCGGGGTGCCAGGGATGTGCTCTGGGCACACAGGTCGGTGCGCCTCATAGAACACTGACTGCCCTATCGCAGTGGCGACAGACGCGGCCGCGTGTTCGATCTTTCCGATCTTTCGGGAATGCACCATGACTGCTGGCAACACAGGCGTCCGGATGACTGCGCTGGAGATGGACCAGCCGCCGACGGGGCTGGTGTACACACGCGCCGCAGTTGTTGCATGTGCAGCATGACGCGGTTACCACGCTGAGCGATGCGCTGCGCGAGGTGGGATGCTGCGTCAAGGAAGTGGCCGGGTTTCCACGGCGGCCCTTGTTTGACTGCGTGCACTACGCGCGCGTAGGGCACGCCCGCGGGCGCGCAGAAGGTCCGACAGGCCGAGTGGTCTGCATGAGCAGTGGAGGGCCGGACTGTGGGCGGCAGGAGGACGGCGATATTAAAGTGAGGTGAGCAAAGTGAGGTGCCCCTTCGGGGCCCATCATACACTTGAGCACATATGAGGTAAGCTGATAAATATAGCACGGTTTTTAAATTTTGGCCAAGCACTGTAATCAGATGGCTGTTGCATCCACGCACAAGCACGTGTTCGCGCAGTACGGGGCGCCCAATGGCATGCCGCCAGCACGGACACCAGCGAGGATGGCATGGCATGACAACCTACGCCGGCCAATCCCAGACAGCCAGCAACACTTCAAGTTTCAGGTGTAAGGTACGTGTACAGTACGGCAGTGCACAGTTTCCCGTGCTGTCATCGCCCTTGCACGCGCTCTCAGCCGGAACGCACCGCAAGCACAAATTCGTGAGTGAGCTCCTGTCGTGGTTCTCTCTCTGATAGACGCGCAGAAACATCCTGACATCACCCTCCCCGATTGCGGCCGCAGTGGTGTGGAACTCCTGACAACGGAGTAAGGAGGTCATTCTTTATTGTGTTCTGTTAGCAGTGATGTTCCGGCCGGATATTATAAACGATTGACGTGACGTATCGCCATGCTCTCTGGTACTCTTTCCAGCCATTCGCGTGAAAGAAGAGGAGCATACCGTGCAGTTCGACATGTGTGTTCCATGTCCAGCGCTGTACGATGCTATTCAATTAGACCAGAACCGGCCGGTTTCTGTTATTGAAAATGCGACAGGGAGCAAGCACAGCTTCGCTCGAGACGTTTTATTTGTGGATTATATCCATTTAGAAAGACAGTTGTTGTTGACGGCCGCCAGATATCACTGCAGATATCACCGGTAACCATCCGAACCGTCCATTACCGGCGTCTTCATCCTGGCAGTATGGCACGCACAAAATGCACGCGTCCACAGGACCGCCCTGGTTTCATCGGCCCTGTGCAAGGCCCGGTTCTTCACCGCCATGACTCGGTGCCAATGAACCACTCGGGAGACAACACTGCCCGAGTGACGAGCACGGCCTTTCCAGATACGACGGATAGGCGTCAGTCCCAGCATACGCGCGGGGGTACGCCATGGGTGGAAGAGGAGCTTATTGAGGAGGGACAGGTGTTACCGGATGGGCAGTGGATCGTGGATGTGGTGCTCCAGTCCGGGAATGAGAAATAAAACTAGTAAACTGTGCGGAACGTCGGAGATGATGTGAATGTATTGCTGATCCACGCGTTTGTAGAACCTACCTACTTCAAAGTAAGTTTGCGTATTACGCGCAGCACGTCGGACAAGTGGGATGCATCAGGAAGACGCAGCGATATTCCAATGCACTATACAAATTTACGGCCGGTACTGCGTCTTGACCCAACGCGAATGGATCCATGAGGTTAATGGTAAACGGGCTGGGTGAAGGGTGGGATAACGGAGACGGGTTGTAACCAGGATGCTCGGTCACTACGTTGCATTCTTTTTCGTGGCCGGATGTATGCCAGTCGGGGGTCTGCTGCTCGTTATTACTGGTCAGTGACGACGAGCATTGAATAATACGCAATGCGCCAGTCTCAACTATAGAAGCGGCCGCTTTCTCTGTGTCAATCATGATTCATTTGCCGGCCGGCTAAGAAGCGTAGTACATGCATTTCGTACGAACAGTCTAGCCGAAATCATCTCAGTCGGTAAACCGGTGGTTTGCCGGAACCCTGCCCCTTGAGCGCACAGCTTAGACATGACACAGAGGAAGCGGACATCCGCAGCGTGCCGGCCGGCTGGGAATTTAGGCTTCTCCGTTCGCGCAGACCCTGTGCCGTGGGCCCGCGGGATACTATGGCCCGTGACGCGTCACGGGCCATCGTTTCATCTCAGCGACCTCAGTGAACGGGGATTGAGTTAGACGAGGACGCCGACCAGGCTGCAGGCCAAGTCCGTGTTCCAAGTATCCTGGCCCGACACACATTTAAAAGGCATGGGCCACGATACCTCACCTGATGTACGTACAAGACACGTCCAGATGAACCACGCAATTGTTAGCAATGGGCCACAAGCGGCACAGGCAGAGGTTTTCACGTGCACGCATTGCTGTCCGCGCAGCACAGCGAAAATTTATAAAAACTTTAACACTCGTCATTCCAGTTGCTGAGCGAACAGCACTGTAATCACGTCCTCCGTGTCCCCTCAAACCGCCTCAACGAACGGCCACGTCTTGCTGCTTCGTACAGCGTCGTACAGTGCAGGTTCTACGCGTAGAACCTGCCTTGTACGATTAACGAGTTAATTTGGCTCAGCAGTGCAGAGAACTTCTGATGCGAGATGTATCTCCCATAAGCGCGGCCGCGACATACATGCCTTACATTGCAGGTAAAGAGGCTTCCGTTGAGTTCGACGGGATTGTTCCTGTTTCATACGAAGTCGTCACCTTCACAATATTGGATGACACATCGCGGCCGCGAAGCCAAACCTCGCTCTGAATGAGTGGGAAACACTGGTAGTCACATCCCATCCGGCACGTTGTATAAGTCATAGTCAGAACGAGCAGGTCAAGTGCGTCCGCATTTATATATTATGGCTTGCAGTATGTCGTACTCAGGTTCTCCGACGTTGAAGTGAACTGTGCCCGGTAAGGCTGTACCATTGTGAGTCGCCTCAGTTCGGGGGGATATGGCGTGATGAGCGGGTCCGTCGGAGTCGCGAACGCAGGGATAGGTGGCAAAGTAGACGGCACAAGCCGGTGTCCGCAGTGACTGCTTCCACAATGGCGGCGCCGCGCGCCGCCGCATTATTAGCGTTATCGCCATCTCTTGGCCTCTCGCATCCGAGCATGGCGACCTCTCCGTCGGCTCAACTACATGCCCAGCGGGCGTAACTGTACCGCTGCTCTTGCGTCGTGCTGCAATTAGTAGGACTGTGTGTTAGCAGTCACACACCCTGCAATCCATACTGCTACGTCGCCTGTGCTGCGTTGGGTGCGCTGTCGCCCTATGCTCGGCGTCTGTTCGTGCAGTTGTCAGCGCTCGCGGTTCGCATTCGTCGCTAGCGCTTGATTGTACCTATGGTGTCCCTATCGCACCTTGCTCGAGCAGAATACGCAATAACAGTTCAGTACAATTCACAACCGTACAGTTAAGCAGGGGAGCGAACCACCAGCCGCGAATGTTACCACCTATAGTGTTCGACGTAAAGCTTCAGTTCACAGGCTCGGCATCACCCGTTCAGGGTCTAAACTTTATCGGCATTGAATACCCCACATATCCAACCTGAAGTACTACTTCATTGGTATACACCACGTACACCGTCGAACATCTGCCATGCCCCTTTCAGCAGTATGCATACGCAATTGGTTTCGAAAGTCACAGGCATTGGCAGTGCCAGCGCGGCCGCGAACAAAATGAAAATTCACATATCATCAGGAATTCCTTCTTCAACATCACCTCCGTGCATTCGGTCTGGTGGAGAAGAGGAAGAGCCGTCCCCACCTTGGCGTATTCCATCTGTTGGATCTTCGTCCACCGGGACGTTCTCTGCATCGAAAACTTCCTGCGGTACAGTACATGTCGCCCGAACCAAAGCCCGGTCGAACAGTATGCCGGCCGGCTTGTGGATCGCAAAGATCTCCTTGAAAACCAGCCGCTCTTCTTCTGATATTTCAAATTGGTCTCCACCTCCTTCACTGCCTTCTTCCTCAGGACCATCTCGGACTTCACTACCACGTGCACGTCCCCGGCCGGGTTGGTCAACCTTCGGTTCGTCGATGCTCTCAAATAGCTGACGCAATACCACGGCAATGGCATACAGCGCGGATAGAGCTCGTCGGTGGCACTGCACAATCTGAAAGGTGCTGCAGTCCCTATCGAACTGGCACACTGCCCGAAGAAGATATGCTGCAACGTCGATAAGGTGGATGACACGATTGTAACTGTGCACATCCCGCCCGACATGATTACGTAGATCTGTCGCTCGACCTTTCCTGCGCACGCGGGCATCATGGCGGACAACCATCATCAATTCCGTGCGTGATTGAGCAAATTTCTTGAAAGTCTGCTCATTGTCCTTATCCGCGGCCGCGTACTTGTCACGTACTGTTACTACATACGGTACATCGACAAAGTCCAACGGCTCTGTGTCCCCAGACTTCGTGACCCAGGCCATTTTGAGAGACTTGTTGTCCACCTTGACGGCCGTCACAGATTCCCATGGGTGAAAGAGAAACCCAACGACTTGGCAGAACTCAGCGGGGCTGTGTTTCCGCGACTGTATAAGCATGTGGTTCAGTTCAGTGTAAACATGAGCCATGACGAACTCACCTTCTTCGTCCCTTGTAGGCGTCGCGCCTCTTGCAACACGCATCTTGCGACCGTAGGTTGCTCGATCGCTCATGACAGATTCCTGCCGCTTCTGTGCGGCCGCAACGTGGTCTCTCGTGATGTAATTCTGCCGGCCGGCGACGACAGGTTTTAGCCAAACAGGAAGGGTCGGAGTGTCCACGTCATCCAACTTATCATCCCCAGTGCTGAAGTTCTGGAACGTATCTTGTTGGGCGTGAATGAGCGCCGTTTGCATTACTCGACGACGGAACTTGGATACAACCAGGCCGAGCCCTCGCTCGTACTGGTCCCGTTTTTCGCCTTTCTTCAAAGAGAACAGTACCACTTGAAGGAATTTGAGGAACCCGGCCGGGGTGAGGCAGCCATCCTCCATGGAATCGAATATCTCCACGACACAGGAGTACATCATGCTGGAGGATAGTACGTGCGGACTGAACGCCCTGGCCACGTGAGGCACGGCTTCGTTCATCATAGCACTGTACTGGAACATGGGTCTCGGCGATGACAACGTCGGCCGACTTTTCTCAGCGCGAACACGATCCCCGTCCGGACTTAGTCCGCCAGATGCCATCGACGTCTCCAACCTTGCACTTATTGAACGCAACAGAGCATTGTTCTCAGTATGGCTGCGCTCCAACACCTTTAGCCTTTCTTCCATGCCCGCCAGTCGCACATTCGTTGTGTTCGGAGTGACCGATCCCAGACTCCGGACTTCTCCAGCCCGGCCGGGATTGCCATTCTGTACAGCGCGCACAGCCGGGCCGTTAGGGGTAGTACGCGCACGGAAGGATGATGTGGCATTCTCAGGAAGAAAAGTGGGTGGAGCATCATTGCAAGAAGTCTCCGGAGCAGGAGGGTTCCTGGCAGGCGATGAACTCTCCGGAATAGAAATGATGGGGACTGCAGAGGATAATTTCCCACGCCGGCCGGCTGTTGCGGGCGAGGGTTGCCCGTTGTCCATGATGTTTTCCGTGCTTGTTTCCGTACCCGGCCGTGCTGCGGCAGTACTGGTCGGCACTGGACCTCTTCTTTCACAGTCATCGTCTGTGACGTCAACAACACGCTCCGCGTCAGATGGTGCAGGCTTCTTTCTTTTCTTGGAATTTCCCGCAGTCATACGGGGAGGAGAAGTTTTGGCAGACGGGCCTTGACTCCGTGCTCCCCTCGCCTTATGCTTTTTCGAAGCTGGTGTAGTCTCTTGCGGTGAAGGCGGAGTTTTACCAGCCCGGCCGGGAACTTGCCGCTTGGAAGCGCGAGGCGGCGTCATGGTACGGTCCAGGACAAGGACGAAACGGTATCTCAAATGAGAAAGGAACTTCGTGGTGCGGGATGAACTTACGATTTGTACGGTGGAAGCCCAAGATTTGAATCGCGCCGGTCCCACCATATCCCACCAAATGAAAAGTATATCACAGTACTGGCATGTAGGGTTTTGCTGCGAGATCCAAAGTTTCCGTCGTACTTTTTCGTTATTATTATGAATTACCAGTACCATTCCCTGTAATGAACAATTACAGTACCGGCCGGTGTTATGTCCAGTTCTCGGTTGCGAACTCCTCACGTCTCGACCCGCCCGAGTCACATTCGCCACATGAACCATGACCTCTCAACTTCCTTGCACCGCAGACGCTATCAGCGTCAGGTTCGTACTTGACGACGGCCGTCGCGTATGGTGGCCCACCACGGTGGAAGACATCCATCCTATCTCTTCTCGCGACTCAGTTCTCGCCGTGGGCACTGTTTTGTATGACGCTGCGTACGGCTACGCTCGAGAGCGCTCCAGAGTGCAGTTCGTGCCCGGGTGCAGACTCCGGCCGGATGTGTCCGCGTCACACATCTTAGGAGACCATTCGAATGAAACCTCTTGGCAGATGTCAGTGAAGGTTGAAGACGAACAGTGCGACACTCCATTTCTTACGAACGGTCGCAAGCGGAAAATGGAAGCTACCGGCCGGGACAAGTACGGAAATCACCTCGCCTCTCTGGCGCGAGGGCGAAAGCTGAGGAGTCAAGCGTCTTGAATATGGCCAATGAGGTTGCTCAGCTCAAGCGTAACCACGATGACGTCGTGCGACGCATCGCCTTTCTGGAGAAGGACGTCACGTCTGCAGTGTCTTGCAGTCATTCAGATGTGATACAGGAGAGAGTCACGGCCGTGAGAATGCATTGCAAAATTGGCATCCTGGATGTTCTATTCTCGAGACCGAGCCGGACACGCATGCGTCAGGGAGTCGGAGAATTCTCGCCTTCGCTGCAGCAGTCATCATTGCGGTTCACGATGCCTATGGACTACAACCTCTTCCAGAATGTTGCCCGGGATATTTCACGAAGTTTCGTTTCTTCAGACCCGGCCGGGGTACACTTTCACCCGTCCCTCGTTGAAATCGAGCACCCCTCTTGGAAACTTGACGAGGCATGTGTAATCTTCAAGACGGCGGCCGCCATGTTCGACTGGCTCGCTATCAAGAACGATCAAGATATATCGGACATGGTATACGATGACCGTACCAGGAAATCGGGCGATGTCATCCGCCTGCTCGGCAGTATGGCGTGCGACCAGACCGATGCTTCGAAGCCACTCACTCTGTTCATTGGATCTAGTTGCTTCGGGAACCCGGAAGATTCAGATGACAACGGAGTTCGCCGGACAGTACTGCAGTATGAGAATGCCTGTTGGGATGTGGATAATGCACAACTGGAATGCCGGCCGGCTGTGAAAAGGATGAATCCTGGAATACCAATTCCGCAAGCAACGGAGAACACTGCATTTTTTGTGTCGTGGAACCTGCGCTGTGCGAATAGCCGCAGGCGTTGGAGCGCTCACTGCACGGACGTGGGGAACGTATCAGTCGGTGAGATTTCCGTCGTTTTACCAAGAATCTTAGTTCATGGGAGTAGCGCTTGTGAAGACATCCGTAGAGCCTTGTCCGCGTCCGTATTGGCAGACATGATTCGTTGAAAGTGGACGCGTAACAGCGCTATCACTTTCCTAGTAAAACGTTGTGTTAACCTGCTCGCAGACACTGTATACACGTTCATTGTGGATCACGGTACGCTATTTTCACAGCACGGTACAGTACTATCACATGCACGTAAGGAACCAGCATGTGAATGGTGGTTCAATGCACTGCCATTTCCCATGCATCGCAGATGTATAATGATAGTACCGTACGCCCTATATACGTCAATCGGGAATCACGGTACCGTACCGTGACTTCGTGCAAGGAACCACATTAAATCACGGTACGGTACTACCATTCGTATTTAGGGAACCATGGTTCATTGTACCATGGTCTTTCATAGTACGCACCATGGTAAACAATGGATCCTTATAGAATTACCATGCAGTGACTGTAATTGCAGTATATTGCGTGCAGGCGGGGTGTTATCTCCACTTCCTGGTTGAACAATTGCATCGTTCCGCACGCGTTCCATCTCACGTTTCAACCTATTCTTATTGATTTTCATACGAGGCTATCAGGAATCTAAGGACATCGGAACAGCACACCTCGTTTCGGTCGTTATTCGCACAACACAAATGCGCCGGGAGCCAGATTCATGCAATGCAATTCATGATTCCCACAGTCTCTGATGCAGTCCACATCTTCCCCCAGTCATCCAGGCCATGTCGTCAACGGTGCACCAGCACCGCGGCGCCGTGAACGCGGAGACGTGTTCATCAACGAACGTCGCCCGCGGCTTCCAACGCGAACCCCCAACACCGCTTCCAGTCGAACCTCGCAGTACTCGTCACCCTCGGGCGCCTTCTGAATTTGAACTATCGCCGTTTTCGGGCAGTTCTTTACCTTGCTACTTGCGCGCGACAAGGGATGAGCGATGGGCGTCATCACTCCTACTTGCGGGCGAGGGGCGAAGAGCGACGCTATTTCTTGTTCATGATGCGCTCCGAGTGGTGCTCCATCGCAGGGGCGCCACGCTCTGCGCGGCGCGCCGGCGTAGAGGCCGGTGGAATGGGCACCTCCGCAACGACGTCCATCGCGGCGGCCATAGTGGCCACATCCATCGATGTGTCCATCACTAGGGCGACGTACCCCGTACTGGTCGAGAAAGAAGAGTCCGTCACCATCGCGTCGGCCGTAGCGTCGTATAGCGCAGCGCAATATGGGCAGTCGGTGCCCAGCATCTGGCGGATGAAGTCGTGGTCGCAGAAGTGGAATGTCATCTCATAGTTCTCGAACATGATTGTTGCGCTTATGGTCGATGGTGGGGGAGTCTGTGTTCGGGAAGTTCGGTTCCGCGCGCGAGTTGAACATGGAGAGTGGTGCGGGCGCGCGAATCGAAGCCGGAAAGGGATGCGGGCGGGTGCGTTTAAGAAGAAAAGCTGTGCGGAGGTGAGAGGTGGAAGCTGACCAGTACAGACCAGATATAACACTGATTTGGGTGCAAACAAAACCGTAACCCAGAGGCAGAACGAATTTCAAATTAAGAATTTTTATTTACGTTATATATGGGCGTCTGCGCCTGGTCGCACTGAGTACGGGGCTATGCGTAGTTTTCGGGATACTCGAGTGGCTCAAAAGTTATAGCCGGTGCGGGGCCAGAGGGCTTTTCGGGGTGCACGCGCGGTGGAAATTGATAACGTTTTTATTTGTAATACCAAGAAGTGCATGCGCAGAGCAAATTAAAGGGTCCGTCTTGGCCGGGCGCGCACCGCCGCGCGCGCTCCACCCCGCGCCGCGCACACGACTGGGCGCGCCAGCCCAATCCGCGTACCCCTCGCACAGCCGTCCTGTAAGACTAAAACCATACCCAAAGCTGATCCAATGATGTGCGAAATGGATCATACCATACCGAATGATACCCCAATGATGTTCGAATGCTGATCATGCGAAAATCGGATGGAGGAGTACATTTTAAAATTCACCGAAGATGCTCCAATGATATCCAAAATAGAGCACCGGAACTGTAAATGGAACATCATACGGG
>JAULBV010169987.1:0-21353 GCA_032358295.1 Pterothamnion heteromorphum | reverse complement strand
GTAAGATGGCTAGCGTGACACACAGACCAAAGAGGCAGGGCAGGAGTTGGTCGCGCAATGGTGCGCGGCAGTCGGTAGCCTTGGGACGAGGCGCATCGTGGCTAGTAGCGTTTGGTTGGAGTTCAGATTCGTGTTGTTCAGGTTGCGGGTGTTCCGATTGATTTGGAGCTAGCGGCGCGACCTCATTAGACGACATGGTGTAGACAGGCCCTACTCCGTCTGTCTGTCTGTATGTCTCTCTGCCTCTTTCTGCCTCTCTATTTATCTGAGTTGAGTTGAGTTTATTGAGTTGAGCGGGTGTCGTTCGATCATGGCGGAAAACGGATTAGGCCAAGCTCTCTGTGTATGGCCGGAGGTTGGGCACAGAGATCCGTAAGATAGCACCAATGGGCACTCCCGAAAGGTACAGTACCGCGCCATTATACTACTGGATGTCAACATGTCTTTGTTATCAGAGCATTCATACCGACGTACGAACGGTTAATGGCGAGTGGCCGTACGTACTTGTCGTACCTGTACGACATGTGCACGGAATTCTCCGATGGACATCTGTTGGCAACGTATGTCCATCCGACAGGCTGTCGCATCGCGCGCTTGCTGAGAAGAGAAGAGAGAGAGACTGGGGCGTTCGTGCTTTGTTGGGGCCTCCAATAAAGCACGAACGGCACATTCTCATAAAAGCCCAACAATCCCCCATGAGTCATGGGAGATTGTTGGGCCAGCGCTGGGTCGTCATGGGCCACATCGACCCTAGCGCTGGCCCACCAAATTTGAAGGTCATGGGGGATTGTTGGGATTTTTACTGTAAGCTGGACGGAACTATGTCGGTGCATTTGGGGCGGTCTGTGGTCCGCGCCTGCGCGTGGTGATCATCTGAGATTGCTGTCGGATAAGACAAGATGGCGTCCGCGTGCCACACAGCCTGATTTCTTCATCCATATTCTCAGCTTTTCATTACTCAGCCTCTCTTTTGAGCCCAGACTATCTAATAACAAACGCCGCGCACTTTCCGACGAGCATCTTTCCCTTGCTTATGTACCGCACAGACCCGGTCGTCATGTGTAGATACAAGGGAGAATATGGGGAACCGAATACTCTCAAGGGTGAACCACCCGTCCCCAAATTTCACACCACACCCGGTAACATTTTTGATAGTCTCACCAATCTTCAACTAATCGAACGTCACAGGCTCTGGCTTGACCATTTCAATCACTATCTTTAGCTTCTTGCCGACCTGTAGAGAACTGAACAATGCCTTGAAAGTGTACAACTCCCGACCTCCTGCTCAATCGAAACGTCAAAACCCTTTTGGTTCGCCAGCGAGATCCAGCTCTCGCTTGCGAACGAAAAGGGTACCTGGGGCTATTCTTCGTCAGCAAATCGAGGCAATTAGCTCACGCGATTTGGCTCCGGGCTATACTTTTTCTTCATCTGCTCTCCCCGTGGGAGCAGATCGCCGACAGAAAGAAGAAAAGAAACGGTACAGTATTTGCGGATTGGCTAATTTGGTCAACGACCCGTGGAGAAGCTTAAACTTTGTCGAGTTTCTCACTCGAGCACACTCACTCTGCGATCAGGGCACGTTGGACTATCGCCACCCCTTTAATCCGATTTTTCCAACGGATATGCATGTATTATAAATCAAGTGCTTCGACCGGGCTTTTGCCACCCCTCAAACGCCGTCTGCGATCAGCGCCGATTCCGCCGTACTGGCCGGGACATCGCCACCCCCTCTGCACCCTGGCGAGTATGAGAGTAACGCACTGTAATGTTCTGTAAGGAAACGACCCCCCAGACAGCCCAGGGTGTCACGCCGGGTAGCGGACCTGTGCCGTCGGGGAGGCACCTGGTGCCACCATCCTCGAAGGTGGACGTGTACACGTGGGAAGCACCTGGTGCCGACGGGGTTTCTACGCTTGATACAGCGCATGCACGTGGCACAGTGGCAAATGAGGTCGGCGGCGGTAGCCCGTCGTTTCCATTTAATAGCCTCTACTTCGACGGCCTGGGGACAGGGTTCCAGAAGACCACGACGCATGAGCGTTGGCTGAGTAATAGGTCGTTGTCTCCTGTATACGTGTGTACAAGAATATGAGCGGAGTGATGAGTATATCGCGCGCAGTGAAGCTCTTTGGTGAACGCGTCGGCAGAAGAAATCGGGCTTTATGGGCTCCGTGGGGCACCATTTCGAAATGAAGAAATGGCCAAAAGAATAGCTGCGCCGATGGCCAGCCGATGGCCAGCGACAGCAGGATAGAAAAGAATACAGTTCGTGCCAAATAGAGTGGCAGGATAGGGGACATCCACGACTGTACAAATTACACTGAAGCACAGTATCTAGCGTTACAGTGGATGTGATATCTGTTAGAAAATAGGAATATAAATATTTGCCCGATCGCCCGGTACACGAAATGTCGATAATAGTGGTATGGCCACAGTGTAAGGAGATGGGAGATTTTCGAATACACTCATTACAGTAATTGAAGAACCAGTCGTATTACAGTAAGTGTTGTGAGCATAGCCAAATAATCGGTCCAAATAATATAGCTATACATCGAAAATATATAAGATTCCTTCTGGCCTCGAGTGTCATGAAAATCGCACTGGGACTTGACGACTCGCCATCGAGTATCTTATTATTGCAATGGTCCCGTCATGGCGGACTTGCAATCCTTTTCTGCTTAAGTCTGGAAATGTCCGAAATTGTCGCGAAATAATTTAATTGTACTCAGCTATGGACTCGCACCTATATTGAAAATGCACGCACAGTGACGGGATATTATGTGAAACAAAAGCATTCAAATTTACTGAAGTTGCTAGCCTATAGACGCAAAAGTCGGGGATTAGCGACCACCTTCGTCCATCTACCATCGCCAGCAATCCTAACCAACCTCAGACCCATCTCACACAACCACAACGTCATCCGAACAGCGCGCGCATTTTCGACAATTCGTCTCCCCACCTGAGCACAAGTCATGCACCGCACGCGCGCACACTGAACACCTACCGGAGATATTCGCCAGAACCTGGGCCTCTAGGCGAGGAAATCGGCACTTTGCCCCCGACGCGCACAAAATACGTATGCCATCAATGACAACCGGTGCTACCGATAGAGCTTGACTTCCTTGAGGTGATGAGATCGGATGTGGGGACGTTGGATGCAATTGAGCGCGCGCAAGAGCTCCACTTATGTCGACGCATTCTGTGCTTGGTTTGGGCGTTTTTCCATCACAATACCGCACAGCGGTGATTTGGACGTCGTTTTCTGTGTTCGGTTGTTGCGTTGGACCCTCAAGCGCCTCTTCGGCGACTCTCTTCTTTGCATTTTTCGGGTGCGCGCTCGCAATCGCTTTCCTCTTCCGTGTCGTTGCCGTGGAAATCGCATCAATCATTAGGCCGCGAAACCCGGGTTCTTTGTCATAGAATGCTGCAAGAATCCAAGACATGCGCGCGTAACCTTTTTCGAATCGGTTGTTCTTCGAGTCCGGGAGGACAACGTCATCTGTGTCCAGGGTCATCATGCGGTCACCCGAGCGCATGCACTTCTCGAGCCACGACGGGGTGAAGTCAATGTAGGAAAATGCCGAACTCCAATTCTTAGTGTTCTTCAGGGCGTGGTCGTTCAAGGCGTCCAAGCGCTTGATCTCATACCAAGCTTTGGAGAAAGCAGTCCTGTACACGAAAGAGCAATCCGAAGTCTTCAAGGTCTCAAAGCGCGCGAGCGATTCGGCCGTCACATCCAGAATCTTGTCAGAACTCGCAGTAGTAGGGGAACCCGGGAACCAGGAAGGGATGACGAAAATGGCATTGTTGCTGGAAGTTTTGCGCGCATTTGAAGAGGATGCATTCGTGAACTCGGCTATGGCACTCGAGAGCTGCATGGTTAGCGCCGAATTCTTTGTTGCTCCGAAGTACAGGGTCTTTGAGAAAAGCGCGCGCAAGTGTGACTTTTTGCGATTGGCTTCGTTGGATGGAAGAAGGTCTTCGACGAGAAGATGGTACCGTTTCTGATTCGTGTCTCTGGTTTGCAGTGCGTTGAGAAGCTCAATGACTTGAGCCAGGACGTCGTCTTGTTCTTCCGACATGTCCTATCTGCGCACGCGGGGGTGAAGAGAATGGATGTAGACGCAGAAGATGGCGAGCACGAGAAGGGGCACAGGGTGCAGGTGATGCGTGCGCTCGAGTTGGCCACCGCGGGCGTGTGATGGAGCGGTTGCGGAGCTTCCATGTTGCCAGTGGTCTTTATCCGTCGGCGGCTGTGTGACGTTTGACCCGTACATCGTGAGGGCGGCCACGGCGATGGCAGTGATGTCAGAAGCAGCTTACGGATATCGGCGCGATGGGGCAAGCACTCGGTCCGCACAGGGACACATAGTGGTGTTTCCGCGGTTCGAGACGGATCGGTGCCGTGGGGGACTGCGAGCTTCGGATGTTGGGGATTGTCCGTTGGGGGGCGCACAGGCCACGGAGCTGGAGATGTCCGAGCCGGACACGGCGCGGGGGGCCGAAACTGAGTTAGGCCGTCCGAATGTGTGCGCGCGCGTCCCATGCGTGTTAGTCCGCGGGTTATTGGCTCGTCGTCGGATCGCGTCGTCCTATTCCCCGGGCCGGGTTGCGCGAGGTTTGCGAACTCGAGAATGCGCGCGCGTGTGGAGCCAGAGCCTGTACCCACCAGTACCCCGAGAGATCCGAGCACAGTAAACGGACATTGGGTAAACGATGAGTACCCGGGCCATCACCAACGCATGGTGTTGGGAAATCGGGGTCCGAGATCGCTCCGCGATACCGGACTACCGGGCGAGGAGCCATTGGCGTAGGGATGCGCTGCGGAGGGGATAGAGGCGGAGGGGGCGATAGGGAAAATCGAGATTGTCGCGGGGGCGGGCGGGGGGGCGGGGTTCGTTTCGCCGCGGATCCGTTTTTCCGGGATCGAGCGCGATCCCGCGATGTATTGGACCATCGCGGGATCCCGCTGCGCTGGGGACTCGGCGCTGGGGTGCGCTGGGACACCAGGGTCAGGGTTGGATAGGAGTTGGCGGTGCGAGTGCAGGGCGAATATTCAAATTAAAGCCGCCCGCAAAGGTCGCGCAATTGTTGTGCGTGCGTTTTAATACACATGGTATATCGCGCGAGGCGAGATCAATAAAAACATGCGCGTGTGTTGACCTGTTTGTGAGAACGGGCGTGTCTGCCCGTGGCCCATCTCAGCGTGTCTGAATGCGCCTCCCCAGCGCGCATATACCAGGCTCTGTCTATCTGCCGCTCGCTGCGCTGTCCCGCTGAGGCGGTTATCGTGTCCCGGTGGGATCGCCCGGTGCGGCCACGCTGCTGCTGGGGCCTGCGGGCGATGTCCCTGTGGGCGATCCCTGTGGGATCCGTTCTGAACGCCCGCGATGTCCCCCAATTGGCGGACCACGGACCCGCTGTCGTTGTCGCTCGCGAGAGCCTCCGCGATCGGGACCGCGCCGACGCGCTTTGCGCGTTTCGCGCACTCGTATTACTGTAAATAAGGATAAATAGATCGCTCGCTGCACGCTGCGCCCCGCAGCGGAGTATCACATCGCGCTGCGATCCCACGCGCGATCTCACGCTGGGACGTTCTATGGAGGGAGCATGTCTCTCCGTCCCGGTGCATGGATGTTTAGAGCCAGGAAAGGATCGTCACTCGGAATTTGCTCTGTTGCGCTCGGTAGGCTAAGGTCAGGGCTCCGCGCCCTGGGGCGAGCGCGAGCGCCTAGGCGCTCGCGATGGCTTATAATTGCGGGCCGGGCCGCGCTACACAACCGTCACGGGCGTGACAGTGAGCTTCATAAACGTTAGCGCTCGCGGTCCCTGCGATGTCGGACATCGTCTCCCGGTCCCGTCTCCCTGGGCGATCCCCTGGGCCACTTGCGCAGCTACCTGGGCAGCTGCGGCCAACAATCTTTCGCAACTTGAATAAATGCACATCGCAATATACATACGCTACGCTATCGCGCGTTTATCGGGTGTAGAGCCATGCACATAGACTGCCTGAAATTGCGGGCCAGGGTGCCTGCGTGTCTGGAGCTTTCGAGAGCGCGTGCGATCGCGTGCTGCCGCTCACTGAGCTGTGCTGGCAGCCGTGGCCCGCTCAGCGTCCCGCTCAGGGACATTGCGCTCAGTCCCACTCAGAAAGATTTTTGGACTAGGTCGAGCTGCTGTGCGCGATGTCCCAGTGCGCATGAATGCCCCGAATGCCGATCCGCATGCGCGTGCCTCTCGTCTCATCGCCGCTACGGCGCGTAACCTCGCGTTTCCGCGTGCCTATCGGAGGCCGATAGGCACGCGGAAACGCGAGGTCGGCGGTCCGGACGTCCCGGCCTGGGATATGGGTGCTTTTCCGGTCCGCTTGTCGGACATCGGATAGTCCGAGGTATTGCACGAACCCCGGCGCGATCCCGATTCGGCCCAGCCGTATCCAGTCACCGTATCGCACATTCAGCCGGTCCCCGGACCAACCGATGAAACGAGTGTCCGTCCTGAGGAGCGCGGAGCGGACGTAAAACATGGCGCTGCGGGACGCGCTGCGGTCCCTGCTGACTACTGTAAAGAACGTCTCTGTAAATTCTTGTAAACAGTAGAGAGGGCGGCGGCGGCGATCCGAGGCAGCAGCACAACCACTGATGTCCCAATCACGATCGCAATGTACGATCCCGATCCCAATCGAAGTCGCAGTCGAACCGACAGCAACGCCACGTGTACAGGTAAGCTTCCTTACACAAGCCAAGCGTTCCGAAACTGGTTAGAAAACATGTTCAACTGGTTCACGATGTCCATGGTTAACTACGAGATGGACCGAGATGTAGAACTTTTCGCCACGCGCGCGCGCCGGTATATCGTCGCTCTCATTCTGGACGGACATCGTCTGGAACGTCATTCTCATCGCGCTTTCGCGCATAGTGTGCCTGCCGTGGACTTGTTGTGGGCCCGGAATTGCCTGGTCAATTCCCATGGCGATGAAGAGGACAGTATATGTGCTCGTGACGCACCAGATTGCGTCCCAGATGGGCGCTTTGGGACTCTGAACAAAAAGGGCACGCGCTATGTACCCTGGACGATGTAATCGTCTGAACCAGCCAAAAGGGAGCAGCGTGCGAGCACAGAACGTGAGAGAAGAACGGATGATATGAAAGACAACTACGTGCGCGAGCGCTTCACTGCTTTTGATGACATGGTCGAGAACAAATTGCACGAGCACTTTACTGTCCGTCCCCTGCTACCTCTCCGTCACCCTCGTCAACTCCTGCTTCTTCTTCATCGATTGCAAGCGATGTGCACGTCGCGCAGTCACAAGTGACTATGGTGTTGAAGAACTTCTCCAGGTCTTCATCTTCGAGGTCTTTCCTATCGAATCTTTCCTGGTGCAGCGCGGCCAAGTTCAGCAAAGCGAAGCGCACGTTTAGAAACGGTACGAGATTCTTCCCAGAGAGGTATCTCATATGGTGCTTCGAGCGAGCGATGCGCGCGTTGTACGATTCCGCAGCACTGCTACTGTGTCCATCGGACAGAGGGTATCGATCGGCGTCAAAGAATCCACAGCACTTGTGGGCTTTGAAATGGAATCGATCCACAAAGAGCCGCGAGTAATGCAGAAGCCATGGCGTGCGCGGGAGAGTTGAAGCGAGAAGGTTACAGCCATTATCGTAATAAATGACGCGAGGGGGTACCTGGAAGTGTGTGAGAACCGAGGAGAGTGCGAGCGCGGAAGACTCTTCTTCGTTCATGACGATATAGCCGATGAGCTTTGGGTTCTTGCATACGCACTGAACTGTCAATAGACCAGCGCTGTGCTTTTTCGACTTTGTGTAATTCTTCGAGCACTCGCGACCTTCCTTGTACTCGAAGAGAATACTTGGTCGTACTTGCGCGCGCCCCGGATAACAAATTCCAGTCTTCTTCCCGTCATTGATTGTGTCTGGCCATGGTTCGCAGAACACGGAACCATATTGATCCCTATACGAGCGCACGCTATCGCTAGATGAAGCATCCATTGTACCATAGAAGTGCTTCGCAGCTGATGCGTGAACGCGGATGCACTCAGACAGCTTCTTGGAAATGATCCTGAGCTCGCGCGCACAATGATTCCTCAGAGCAAGAAATTGTTCAAAGAACCTTGAAAAGATAGGATTGAGGTTCTCGAACGCGAGCACCAGGGCTTGAAGATCACGAGCGCAATTATCACAAACGCTATGTGGAGTGCCAGCATTGGGATGGGAACAAACAGAGAACTTGACGAGGGCACGCTGCGCGCCGAAATGGAGGAAAAGCGCGCGTGAGATGACACATTCGTATGCTCGGTTCAACTCCCCATTCATGTAGTCGGGCGTGGACTGCGACAGCATATCGTCAATGACGGTGTCTCGGAAGATATTGTTCACTTGCGAGATGAAGTTGAGGCCAATGTGCTCAGTCGCAATGAACTGTGTGATCTGAATGAATGACTCCAAGAACTCTCCGGATACGCGCGCGTCAGAGATGATGAAGGATGCTTTCTTTGCGCTGAAGGTACTGGCAGCGCTGGGGTCCCCTTCTTCCTCATCCTCATCATCTTCACCTTCGTCTTCTATAACCGAACGAGCACCATTCTTCTCAACTCCACTTGCGTTCACGAGCGAAGAGTTCAATTGACCCCGGGTGAGCGATTCATCTGATACCTGAAAGCACGCGCGCAGCAAGTCAACAATGGCAGGTTCTTCACTATCCATCTTGTACGACTTAAGCTTTTTCTGGCAGTGTCTAGTGTGCATACCCCCAGCATGGAAGCAGTCGCGCGCTTGATCTTCTTCCGGAGCGCAGAAACAAAAGCCCTCAATCAAATATAGACGAAGAATGTCTTGTTGTTTTCCTTCCAGCAACTTTCGCTCCACCACTTTGTCTCGTGCGCGCGCGTCTTGGCCTGTTGATGCTGAGATCACAACAGAAATGGGTGCCGACGTGACACCCGCAACAGACCGCCTGAGCTCGTGTCTGGAAGCTGAGCGAAACATGTGGAAAAGTCGCTTGAGACTGTTCTGCTTATCTTTCCGCTTCACAAGCTTATGACTCGCGCGCATAGCAGTGCTTATCGTCAACTTCCTCTTCTGTGATTCAAACTTTGGCAGATCTCCCAAGATACCAGCAGATGTCCCGTCAATAACAACTCCCACAAGCCTTTTCAACTTCCGAACCCTGTCTTGCGATAAGCCAAGCGCGCGCATATCTTCTGCTGAGAGGTCCACCTCGCATTGAGCACAGGAGAACAATTGCGTTGTCACGCGCACACTGTGAACATCAAGAGTTTGCATGAATGCTCGAAAAGCCTCACTAGCGCGTCTTCGGTCCCTTGCCCTGTCTGCGTCCCAATCTGGATTGAGATCCCCGCGCTCGTGAAATCTTGCAAGTGTTGAATGCGCGCGGCCTGTCGTCCTCGTGTTCCGGTACGCCAGCCGAAAGGACTGACCAGATAGCGCGACCATCTCGACCCACTTATACAATAGCTCATTGGTATACATGGAATGCTTTCTATACGGGAAAACAGCAAAGTCCGTACCGGTGTAATAACTCGTCTTGCGACAGTTCGGACATATCCAGTCCTTGACATACATGCGGCGAGCACCATGTGACAGAGTGAACAGTGTTACGGCGCGCGCGCGAAAGGAACCATCACGCTTCTTTGCTGCGGTACCACAATCACCGCAAGACGCACGTTGATCGAATAGGACTAGGTGCTCAGAATGAACGAGTGCCTCCAACTTTGCCGCGAGTGCTTTTGTGACTTTAGCTTGACCTATGCACATGAGCAGGGGTCTAGATTGCGAAATGGATGCATATCGCAGCGCTCGGTCTTCTTCGTCTTCTGGTTCATTTTCAGGATCTGAACCGTCGCCATCTCGGTTTTCATCCTCTGAATTTTCAGCGCTGTCCACTGGCTCCGCCGCTCTGACAATGGTCTGCAAACACGCGCGCTCATGTCGGCACATGCCACGATGACTCGAACCCCCTCTGCAAGCAAGGCACTTCAGTTCTCTCCCCTGGATCTTCAACAATGGAGAAAAGAGGCGGCGCTGTGGGTCAAATGTCACCCAGAATGCCCATTCAGCTAGCGCGCGCGTAGACCGCTGCGACAACGTCCCGGCAGTGCTTCGTTTCAGCTCAACTGCGGTGACCTGCGCACGAGCGCTAATGGGTTCACCGAAGTAAAACTGTCCAATGCCCTCAAGAAGTGTGGAGGACATCAGCCCCATCGTTCTTGAATCTTGTAGAAAGGACGTCGTGTGTTCGCATGATGGCCTTATAAAGCTCGGGAGCAGGGAGGTAGAGCAACAACTGCAATGAACCTCTACATCTCCCGATGATTCGTCACGAGCGAATGTGAGGCAGACCGCGCGCTTTGGATACGTACAAGTCTGCCATAGAATACCCAAGAAGTGCTCGTTCGGAACTGTGCTCTCCCTGTCAATTGCAATAGACATGACAGCAAACTCTCGGCGCGCGTGTATGAGATGGGCAGCACGCAAGAATTCGTTGGTGCTCGTGCTCTGAGATAGGCTTCCGTATAAAACATGGCCGAACGACATCACTTCACCAACTAGCTGGTTTTCTGAGCGCCTTGAGGCTGCGGGCGCCCTTGCCGTTGTTCTCGCAGATGCAACTTCCGATGAATGCAGTTCAACTGCTGGTTGATTCTCTGTGCGCGCCGCCGACGAGGGAGTTGGGTTAGATGCGACGAGCGTGCTTTCCTGAACTGGTTCCACGGTGTCCCCATGATCCACGGTGTCTCCGTTAGCAGAGACAACCCGCGCGCACACTGCAACAGTACGATCATCGATGATCTCCAATGACTCGATAACGCTCGTGTCGCCTTCATATGGACCACTTCGCAACTGGATGACTTCGACAAAAGAAGACGCGGAGTTCGTTTCTTGTACAATGCAAGGAATCGTGACCTCCGTAACGTGCGTATCTGCGTCAAAGGTAACGAAAACAGAGTTGTTGGTGTACTGTGCCATGTCTGGATATTCTTGCGCGCGTGTTGTGTCTCCTTCACAAACAGGAATACCTGCAGATCGTCCAGAGCGGTGGGTCAGAGTGGATCGGGGTCGATGATGATACGTGGCCGTGAGTTTGCGAGACGTGCACGCGAAAGGACTTCGTCGCCGTTGAAGGAGTGACGCGCGCTATAGAGAATGACGTAGATGTCCCCAGTGAAGTAGTGCGCGCGTGGTTGGAAGCGGATACCATGCACTCTAAGAGGAGAATGAGGCCAGGTCGCCAGTTGAGAAGACTAGCGATTTTTCTCTAAGTCTGTGATCGCAGGGACTTGCAATTTTAGTCGACCGCGGAAAGTAATAGTTATCGCACGAACAGGCAGGCCATTCTACCCCAGCAATATCCATACATTTATTCAAAATATTATTACTGTATGGAGGGCTGGTTCGGGCCATGAAAATAGCACCACTGGTGGGGACCATTCATTTTTTCCAGGGCTATAATGGCTATACGAGGATGGATTGGAGGGTTGTGTTCCTGTGCCCAGTTCTAGTGAACAAGTGCATCAATCACCGTGATTGGCATCTGTAAAGAAGCGGGACAGGCCTGTGCTTCGATTGAAGTAGGAATGGGAGCTTCAAACGGCGTGCAGGCGCAGTTATTTATGTCACAAGACAGACGAGCGCATGGGTGGGGGAAAAATGATGTATACCTCAGTTTTCGTCGTGAGTATCGCACCTGGGAGCGCGAAACTTTGTAGAAATACTTTCCGAATACATACGAAACTTATTCACTAAAGACTTCTATGTTTATCAGAGGTGCAGTGACAGTCGACGAAAATATTGTCAGGTTGGTTTAAGTGGGGAACGGTGACTTCAAGGTTTCGTGCATCTGAAACAGTTATCTTGAACATTATCCGACACGCACCCCGAACCTTTAAATGTTTTCGTGGATTCGAGCTCGCATGATCATCCCGCTTCCATCCCGTCCTCTTTGAGCGCATGAGGTGGCCTACTTCACGAAACCGCCGTAGCCCCTCAGCAGCCTCTGCCCGAGAAGGTAATACCTTCATATCTGAAAATCAGAAGAGTAAAATAATATAAAATCGGCACCTGAATTATATATGTGCCCACCCTGCAATTATGCTTAAAATATATGAGCGTTGCATCGAGCAATACCGCGACACCAGCACATAGACATTTATGACTTTCCCCAATGCAGAGCAACCGAGATCCCAATTTCATATCGAGGATAAATTCTAGGACTAGCCTGCCTCAGATGCTTCAAGACGCACCGCCTTCCCCGTCGCGCAAATGTCCGTATGCATAAGAGAACAGTCTAAAACATATATATTTGAGGCCGCTGGAAATGAAAATCGAGCACGTGCTCACCGGTAGTGAATGTCTGACAGGTACTCCGCACTCTTTTTACTGCTGCGCTCGTTCGCTCGCCTGACCAATTATGATGCGGCCCGATGAGTATGCACATGGGGAGCGTGACGGAGAGCGTACCGGTACGCGGTACACACGCAAAATAGCCCGAGCGAGCGACGCGAAGGACTATCGACGCGAGCATGCACCACCGATTCTGCACGACAGCGATGCACGTGTCGACTTTTCGACGGACTGGTTCGGCTCACTTTACGATATTCCTTTAAGACGCTCTTGCACTCATGGCCTTGCGGAAGGCCTTGCACGCGGGACAATTGGCACGCGCGCGACGCGCGCGCCGACCTGGCGCCGGGCATCCCCGGGCAGCCAGGCCCGGGCAACGCAATATATATGTAGTCCAGCAATTGTCCTAAAAAGTGACTTTTGGCCCGCCGAAGACCTCGGCCCGTGCTGTAGGACATCGTGCTACAGTAAATTTATTTGCACGCGCGCGTCATAGCCGTCCCCTGGGGCGCCGCGGTCCGGCGCCGGGGCGATGTCTCCTGCTTTCATATACCCCTGGTATATGCCGCTCCTTCGGGACATCGTCCTTCTGTCCGAGCAGGGATCGGACACCACAGCGATCGCTGTGCTGTCGATGTTATCTTTACAGGCCGCCGCTGACACCGCGATAAGCGCATCGAGCGGCGAAGGGGCGGGAGAGGGGCGGGACACAGCCGCGTAACGCGCGCATCCTGTTCAAAACTATAATTTGTATGAGCCTGCGAACCTCCGACGCTTGTATGATTCGGACTTGATTCATCCAATCGTCAGAGTTCAGAAGTCGGCCGCAGTCGGGGTGTGGGACGCTATTTTACATTTGCGAGCGCGTTTCGCTAAACAGGCGTGTCTAATTAAATAAATTTACGGACATCGCGACACTCGACCGACATCGGGACAATCGCCACGACCCACTCGAACGAGATCATCTCGGTTTAGTTTACATCACCACATGATGTGGAGATGTAAACTAAACCAGTGTCGAGGTAGGCCCTCTCGCCTGGACATCGCTCGCCTATTGTCCCGCTCACGGATCGCGCTCGGACTCGCGCGCTCACATGTTTACAGCCCTTTACCCAGGGGTGCGGTCCAGGGGTGAGGGGCCCTTTACCGGATCGCTTTACCATCGATTTCCTTACCATGGCGATGGCCATTACGGCCGGGATATCCATAATAGGGCGGACGATAGAGACATACCCGGTAGTCATATTATTAAAAGCGTTTGAAAATAGCACTGGCGTTGCCATAATAATTTTCAGAGGGGTCTCCGTACTCTTAAATAGATCCTTTATTGATGGCGGAAGTCTCCACACGCCCGATCTCGCAATAGTCTCCAGACGGTCCCCATACGGACTCGCCCACACGCCCGAGCTCGCAATAGCATAACGAATAGTACCGACGAACGAGTACTGTGCGGCATGGGACACGCATCAGCGCAGCACGGCGCGATCCCACATCGGACTACCAAAGGTGGCACTACCACGCGCTAAACATGTTTATGTGCACACCACACGCGCGTCCGGTGCTGCGATCGCCGATCGCATTTCCGTGCGATGAGCGGCGCTCACTCAATGTCCACGCACTGTGCACCTGCACCCTATGCCGTGGGGCAAGTGGAGACTGCACGGACGCATGAGGGAGTGATTTGTTGATTTCCGGGAGAGCTATCTCCGAGCCAGATATACTGCGCCGCCTGCGCGAGCTCGCGCACCTAGGTACCCTTCGTAACACGCACACGCCCAAACGAACATGCAAAGTATCGGTTCCCGCCATCGCCCGCCGGGCCAGACTGCGTCTGGCCGATCACCCGCGCACGCGGGGCCGCGCGCCTGGCCACGCGTCCCACGCCGATCAAGCTTGCATTCTTTTTGTTGTCGTTTTTTCTAACGCGTTCAACAATCCGTCCGCCTATCATGATTCGACAGGTGTCCCCGTTAGTAAATCGATTCGATTTAACTTACATACCACTGGGTATCGCCGTTGATTTTATTTTAGAATTTATGTGGCCCGCTTGCGATTGGGCGATTCGCGGAATTACCAATAATGGAAATACGCCGAAATGCGCGCGGCTGATCGCGGCTACACTGCATTGCTGTGCGACACGGCACGCCGCGCCCGCTCAAATCGCGATACATCGGACCGTCACATCGCCGACGCTCATCGCCAACACACCCTCCCCCCGCTTCCCGTACCACTTCGCTGGACCGCTTCGCCACCCTCGCGCCTCGCGCTTTTTCCGAATCCGATCTGCTGTGGACTGGTCGCGTCTGTCACCCTTCCCACTCCCGATTGGCCTTCCATCTCGCATCTCGACGAGTTACACCGCGCGCGCCCTCCCGCTCCCGCACCCTGGCTCCCCGCATCTGGCATCTGCAGGCGCCCACTCACGCGCACCTCTCGACCACGTCGAGAGCTCTCTCGTACTCATTTCTTCCCCGCTACGCGCAGCACTGCCAAGACATCAGACCTCTTTCTACTGCACAGGCCACACACATCGGGGGCACGACCAAATAGCACCAGCAGAATCTAGACTGTGCTTCGACTTCTACGCGACCCTTCGACATACTGAGAGTCGACCGAGCGCGCGCATTGGTGACCGCTCACTTCCGCGACCGCTCACTGCGACCGCTCACTGCGTTCCGCGCACAATCTTTTCAACGCTTGCTTCCTACAAGCCGTCATACGATAAGGAAGAACCCTCCCACTCTCTCACTAACCAGTAAGGTTTGTATTCGTATCACTCGCGCGCGCACGTTCCAACCGTTGCTCTACCCAACTATCATTGGCTTCACTGCTCATCCAAGACGTACCCGTCGTCATACATCACTCTTGACCTCTGCGCGCGACTATCCCATCATCCATCATCCGGCGAACTTGACAGAAAAAGTATTGAGTACTTAACTGCCGGTACTGCGCGCGCTTGAACTCAACTCCCAACCCAAGTAACCACTCTTTCGTATCTCTACCATCTGACCTCCGCTGTACTCCCAAAACCCCATCCCTCCCAAAATGTCTGCAAGTGACGAAGGTTCACAGAGCCCTCCCCCCTCCGTTCCTCCCTCGGAAAATCCATCCGAAATCCTGAGCACGATCAATCCGGAAGAAGACTCTTATGTCTCTGGTCGCAAGCGCGCGCACGGGCCAACAACTCCCGACGAAACTGCGAACCTCGGCTTCGGTACTCGAACGCGCTCGCGCGGGTTGCAATTCTTTGACCCTCCGCCGAGCCCATCCATCCATGCGTCCTTAACCGGGCAACAAGATCTGAGCCTTTACTCAGCCATACAACACGCGCGCCTGATAACTCGTCGTGGCTTCTTCGTGACCAAGCACGGACGAGACCTCGCGGTGTATCGAGACAGGTACTGCAACGCGCTCATCTCAATTTTGAAGAAGGACTTGAAGATCACCGCCACCGGTGCCAAGCGAATCGTCTACCTGGTCCGCCTCGCAGACGATGCGGATGGCATCAGTTACCTTCTTAGGTATGAAGCCCTCCGCGTGTTCTCTATGGCGGTGGTGACAAAAAGCGCGCGTGGAATCGCTTTCCCCAGAAACGGATTGGACGTCGAACTGCTTCGTCGTCTTCTCATGACAAGTGCAGAGCTCACGAAGGGCCGCAAACTGAACAAAGCGGTCATGGCCTTCGATCAAGAAGCACGCGCGCATACTGTATCCATCCTCCTTCCACTTGCTGCTACTGTTGCTTCCCTCTGCAACCTGATCCCCGCTGAACTCAATTCTCTGTCCATCACAAAAGTTTTCAGAGTTGTGGCTCTTCGCATGAAGCCGCATTGGGAAGCAGAGGTCGCGCGCGCACAGAACGCTGGTGGTTGTTCAGCCGCACATCTCGTAGAAGGCTGGACTATTGTGCAAGAGATCTTGAAGATCAAGATTTGCGAGCTCGTTCATGGATCACAGTTCGAGTGTTCAAGCGCGCGCGTCTCCCCAGACTCTATATCCATAGAGACCATCAAATCCCAAGTGCCTCATTGGGTCCAGTGCGTCGTTGAGGAGCTTTTCGCGTGGATGTACTCGCGCGCTAGTCATATTCCGTTGAGCGAGTTCAAGGATCATTGCTTCTATCACGGTAACGCCCTTTACGTCCAGATGTTGGAGACGTGCACGCAAGAGAGCTGTGGAGGCCATTCGTTCAACATCGACAGAATGCTCTCAGTGCTCGATCTGATCGAAAAAGGTGCACCAACGCTCGCAGAGGTGAGCGTCTCTGCTACCACTCTCAAGGTTACTACAAGAGTAACGCGCGAGCGCCGGAACGTTACGGTGGACGATGAAGACGTGTCGAACCGAGTTCGGATGGACACCATGCCACCTGCCAACACCGTCCAGCCGGGACTCACCGAACCTGCCGAAAAAGAGGCGAACGTCTCCAACTCTCCAACCCTAAAGCGGGGTCGTCCAGCGAGCTCGAGCGCAAATTCACTGGGAAGAAGCACAAGCCGGGGCAGCGATATTAGAAGTCGTTCTCCTCCAAGAAAAAACGTGCGTCGCGAAGATCCAGAACAGCCAGTCACTGAGACTCCCGCTGGAGCCCCTGCGCAAGCCACCCTGATGTATCAAGAAGTTCCACCTCTTCCGGAAACGCCCGCAGGAAGTTCCGCCGCACACGCTCAGATGCACCGACCTTCTGCGAGGTTTGGAAGTGTGGATGCACAAGAATCTCCTCTACATCGGCGTCGTCCTGCAAGTTCTTCAGTTGCTATTAACGCCGAAGACGTGGTGGTACCCTCGGCAGTACCCATGTCCATGGCACCGGAGACAAACAATGCGATGACGAGCGCGTATCCCACGGCACAACAGGAGCCCCTGCTGGTGACGCACTCTCCAGCGTTTCCAACACCTCCGGCGCACTTCAACGACGAGAGGTTCATGCCCGGATGGCTAGTCAACGCATCGTTCGATGGGAGGAGCACGCCTGATACCACACGGCGAAATAGCGAAGCGCGCGCGGGACGCAGAGCAAGAGAAAATATGTCCACTTTGCCAACGATGCAACTGATCCACGAAGAAGACCCCGCAGACTCAGACAACGAGTACGAGGTTTTCTCCACGCCCGAACCGCAGTTTCTTCCACCTCATTCCAACATCGATGTGGCGTATGAGGAGTTCTTAGCCGAGCTCACAAGGTGGAATATTGACCCACATCCCCTCTTCAGGAAAGGCCACATTCTGAATGGGAACGCCTTCTGGGTCCATTGGTACCTTCGAGCACATTGGGGGCGGTACCTTCTGCAAGACGTATCAAACGCGCGCACGCTCCAAGACTACAAGAACCACTGGCAAGGTTTCCTCATAGCCCAGCTCCGTGCGAATGTTCTTCAGACGCTGCAACGCGATCCCCGATTCGAACTCCTCAGAGAAAACGGCGACGAGTTCAAAGCCAAGGCTCAAGATACATCTGCGCGCGTGCTTCCGTTCTTCCGCGTGAGAGTCACCAACGTCGGCGTATCCAATGACGTTGTGCACATCAAGGGCTGCAGTACCGATGCCCTTCTGAACAAAGATCTCGTGCGCGACATATGCGGAGTTTCCATGTGCATCGGCTTCTTCGCGCGCGGGATGAATGAGAATCAAAAGACTCCGCTGATGGTGGTCGTTGTCCGGAGTGTCGCGGTTGAAGGTGAAAACATTGACCAGGTCGGTCTTGACGGTCGCATTGACTTCATCGAGCTCAAGCTGTCGGGATGCAAGACTGTGTTCGAAGCGTGCGCGTTTGTACCCGAGAAGGAAGACTACGTCTATCTCCATCCGATTCAGAGCATCGCGTCAGAAGTGCGCTCGTTCCGCGCGATCCACAACATCAACGACCTCCCGCAGTACCTCGTCGACCTCATCTCCGGTGACAACCATCCCATCACATACCTACCGGGCCACAACGTTCTACCACCGTCCAACTCCAACGCGTACAGCGCGCGCGAGCACATTATTCAAAGGTCTGAGAGACTGTCTTCAGAACAACTTTGCCACATGGTGAAGAGCGAAGCGGATGAGGGCGCTTTGCAATATATTGTGAAGTGCACGAAGGACCCCAACGTACGTTGCGACGGAGAGCACTTTAACAGTGCCCTTCAAGCCCTGCGTGTGATCGGCGACGCGCACGAAAGAACTTCTGGGATGTGCCTCATTCAAGGCCCCCCTGGCACCGGCAAGACCACGTGCATCGTAACCATAATTGGAGCATTGCTGAACCACTCAAAGTACGGCCATGTCGGGCATGAGCAATGGAACTTGCTGGGACGAGAAGACAATTGCGTGCGCGCACGGAAAGACGGAAGGGGCCTACGCATCATGGTGACGTGCTCTTCGAACAGTGCGGTTGACAACTGCCTTGAGCGCATCGATAAGTATGGCATCCCAGACGGTTTCGGGGGGATCATGAGGCCTTCGATGCTACGCATAGGGCGCCAGAACTATGATTACGGCGAGCTCGTGAAGTACTCCCTGAAAGAAGCCGCTCTGCCGTTTGACTCCATCTTCCACCCCAACGATCAAGAAACGCGCACGAATCCCTCACTCCAAGCTAGGAGAGCCGCTGCGAAGGAAGCAGTCGTTTTGTTCTACACAACGTCGATGGCCGGCAGTAGCGCGTTTAAGGACTTGGCCGTGGATGTCGACGTTATCATCAACGATGAGGCTGCGCAGAGCCTTGAGATCGAAACGATAATCCCACTTGTTGCTATTCAAAGGAATTCCGCGCGCGCTCGCTGCTTCTATGTCGGGGTCGGTGATCCGCACCAACTCAACGCGATGTCGAACCTTCCGCACATGCTCCTTGATACTGAGGTAAGCCGCCTCCATCGAATCAAATGCGCGCACCATCTTCGCTCTTTGTTCGAACGCCTCCAAAGACAAGGGAAGTGTATGCATCGGGTCATGACGTCGCAGTACCGCATGCACCCCACCATCTCGAACAACATCAGTGTGCCGTTTTACGGCTGTGAGTTCCACAATGCGCTGCACTTCTCCAAGTTCCTCAGCGACTACAACCAGCCGAAGAGAATGGGTGAAGGATTCAGCCCGCTCACCTTCATCGACACGTCTCAGTCACGCGCGCGCTTGGAAAGAGCCCATGGAAAAGGTTTGTTCACGAACCCTCTCGAAGCCTTGGAAGTCAAGAAGACAATTTTGAACTTGTTCAGAATTGTTGGCGAAGAGGCGCTCGAGGGTCAGATTGCGATTATCGCTCCGTATCGCTCTCAGGTCGAGTACTTGACTGAGTACCTCAATCGCGAACTGCGCGCGCTCAGAACCGAAACTGGCAGAAGGAGGATGGCGATCGAAATAACCACGGTGGATTCGATGCAAGGGTCAGAGCGCGAGGTTATAATTTTCACGTGCACGCGGAGCAATACTTCTCACATGGTCGGGTTTCTCAGGGATTGGAGACGGCTAAATGTTGCCGTAAGTCGCGCGCAGAAACTTGCCCTCATCATCGGCGATACGACGACAATATGTGAGCTACCAGCCATGTTCAACATCATGCGCAGATGTCACTTTGGAGCTTCGGGGGCTGAGTTGCTTCGGCTCATCCCAGACCGCGGAAATGAGAGCGAGCACTTTCGAAGTGCACCTGTTCGTTGGGACAGCCCACCCGATGAGACGGAGTCAAATTCTTCAGTGCCAATGGAGGTTGTGCGCGATGATTTCAACTTCGGGTCGCTTTTGTATATGCTGTAGATATGCGCGCACGAAAAAAAGCCCTGAAGCAACCCTCAAAGTAAACTTTGTTTTTTGTGAAGCCGTTTTGCGAGCGTTGTTACGCTCCTTCTTCCTTTTCGCAGCCAGCGAGTAGTCAGATGTAGTCTTCGGCATATAAAGAATGCGCGTGCACGATATGCAATGGTCAGAATCTGCAGAAATAGATGAGGCTCTGAGTGATGTTCTTGGTCTGCCGGTACGTGTTGAGCACGTTTCCTGTCCTCACTCGGTCAAGTCAGTAGAGTAAGTGGGAATGGGATGTGACGCGCGCGTTTTGTGTTCGAGTGGAGTGTCCTCTGAGAAGTGATGTGCGCGTTTGGTGATCTTCGTGCGGCGCTGGCTTCGCTGTTCCGAGAATAATCAGCGGAGATCCCGATGTCCATCCGGGCGAATGAGCGCGACGTCGTAAAAATTGAAATCGGACTTAGGCGTGAGAGGTGGTCCGACGCCTACAGGTAACTTTCAAGAGTGGTATTAAAATTTTGGGTTTTCAGTATGGATATATATATATATCGACCACTACGTCGCGCAAGCCTATTCCTAGTCGCTTGCTTACAGAACCATCTCAATATTTCGCAACGTCGGCCGCTAGGTTAATCGTCTGTCCTCATTGGCACAATATGCCCAGTTGTAACAAGTGGGCCTTGTCGGAATGCCCAAGTGTTCCGGGCTCTGACGCATGCGCCAATCAGCCGACAATATTACGCTGTACTGGATTGTAACTGTAATGCCAATTACTGTCCCATGTGTTTCTACGCACAGATATAGCAATTCTACCAGTGCCGAATAGAAATATAGCATTGTCAACAGATCCAGATCTGAACAGTCTCATTCCGTCATTGGCAGGTTAGGAACAAGTGGCCGCATGGGCGATGACCAAGTAGAGGTGCGCTCCAATAGCAAACAACCACCCGTATCATTACACTAGATTACAGTGAATCAAAGTATTTCTAACCGAGCGTGCTATATAGAGCATCCCAGCACCGCGTACTGCAATCACATCGGCACACTCTCGATTGTGATTGCCGCAGCGCCACATAGACAGGCAGCCAGTACACGTGGCCACCTGTCCACACCGCCGTCCGCAGCACGCGGACTGACGCCCACACCGTAGATAGCTCGACACACCGCCCTCCGGGGCCCATTAAAGTCATCCTCGACCTCACTCCGCAAAGAACGCATCTATACAGTTTGAAGACAACGATACCTGAATGG
>JAULBV010168877.1:0-21468 GCA_032358295.1 Pterothamnion heteromorphum | reverse complement strand
ACAGAAGTTTACAATGCTTTTTGGGACACTTCCCCTGCTCTAAAAGAGCTGAAACAAAAACTAGAAGCTTTTTGGGAAAGTACTGGTAAAAAGTATCTTATTTCTATAGATGGAAGAAAATTATATACTAGAAGTAAGCATAGTTTATTAAACGCTTTGTTTCAAAGTGCTGGAGCTATAAGTGCAAAATATACTTGTATTTATATGTTTGATGAATTTGAAAAAATGGGTTATTGTATAAATCCTTTCAAAGGAAAACCAGATATAGGAGAGATGATCTCTTATCATGATGAGATACAATTACTTATAAATCCAAATTTAATTGAATTTAAAGTTTTTGGTACAGAAGATGAGGCTAAAGAGTTTGTATCTAATTACAAAGACGGACAACTAAGTACTATAGCCCATGGTAAAAAGATCTATGTTGTTTTACCAAATGTGGTTTCTAAAGTAATAGAAAATTCTATAAAAAAAGCATCCGAAAAATTAAAATTAAACGTACCATTAGGATTTGAATGGGTCGTTGGAAAAAATTGGTACGGAACACATTAAAATAAAAATAAAAATTATGAAATTAAATGTAACACAAGCTGAAATACTAGCTGAAGAAGTAAGAAAACAAATAGAAGAAATAGCACTTTCTAAAAAAGATGTGGCTACCGAAAAAGTAGTAGATTCTTTTATAAAAGAATACGAAACTTTATCAAAAGAAAGGGAAAAAGCTTATGAAATTTTTAAAGCAATAGATGCAAAAAAAGAGATTGTTGTTAAAAATTTTAATAAAAAAACTGGTTTGAATTTTTATAATGGCCGGACTGTTAAAAAAGAAGACTTTTTAAACAATATCAAACAATCTAAAATACCTTCTGTAAGCCAAATTAAAAACAAAATTGTAATGAAATCTTTGTTTGGTTCTGAACAAGAAATGCAAAATTTCTTACAAGAGTTAGTTAAAGAATATAGTAATTAATGAAAAAAGAAGAAATATTAACTTTATTAAATCTTGTTATTGAAGATTTAGAGTTATTAAAAAGCAGAGAATGGGAGCCTGATGAAGATTCAATTAATGAGTCTATAGAAAATTTAAACTCTGTAGAAAAATATTTAATAGATAATTAATGGATGAAAGTATAAGAAAAAAGATTGAGATACAAACTGCTGCGGAGAATGCTCATATAAAAATTGGTAAAAGAAGTACAGTTTGTATGAGTGTAGGATTAGGTAAAAGTGTTCTTGCTATCAATAGAATTAAAACATATTCTAAAAATGCAAAAATACTTTTTGTAGGAGCCAGGGAAATATATTCTGAAAACTTTAAAAAAGAACTTGAAAAGTTTAATTGTGTAGATTATAGTATAAAACTTATTTGTACAGGTAGTTTTAAAAAAGAAGTAGAAGAATTTTGGGATTTAATTATAGTGGATAAACTTTGTTCACTTTAAACCAGATAAATTGACGGGAATCCCCTTAGAGCTTTACATACTAAGCATATGCAGAAATGCAATATGCGGCTGAATTAACTACTCAGGTATAGTAAAAAATGTAAAGATTGGGCAATCCGCAGCCAAGCGTCCTTATAGGGTGAAGGTTCAGAGACTATCGAAAACACATTTGTATCAAATGGAAGTTAGTAGAGTAATGTTAACTTATAATTAACATGAAAAATTTGGAATATTATTAAATATGGTTGATATTTGCATTCTTATGTAATTCATAAAAATGCAAAAAATGGAAAAGAAAGAGTATAAATTGTACTGTTTAAAAGATTTAAAAACACACGAAATAAGATATGTAGGAATTACTACATCTTATCTTTCTAGTAGAAAAGCTCAACATAAATGCAACGCAATTACTTTGAAAAAAGAAACAAGAGTTTCTAAATGGATTAGGAGCTTATATAAAAATAATAATGATTTTTATATAGAACTTTTAGAAATTTGCACAAAAGATAATTGGGAAGAAAAAGAAAAATATTGGATTTCAAATATAGAGAATTTAACAAATATTCAAGAAGGAGGAGCTGGTGTTGTTATTAATAGAGATTTGAGTTCTATAGAAAGAAGTGCGAAAGCACACGAAATACCTATTGTATCTATTGATAAATATTCTTTTGAAACATTAAAAGAATTTGAGTCTATCACTAAAGCAGCAAATTACTATAATATATCTAAAACATCAATTGGAAACAATCTTAAAAAAAGATCTAAATCCTGCAATGATTTAATTTTTGTATATAAGGATAAATTACAATTCTTTAAAAAAGAAGAGTATAAAAAAAATTATGGTAACAGTATTTATCAATATGATTTAGATGGAAATTTTGTATGTGTTTATAAAAAATTAAATAGTACATTTAAACTAATTAAAAACTGGAATAGTTACAGCGTAAGAGATATTATTGATAATAATAAAATATCTAATAAATCTTACTGGTCGTGGCTAGATCCAAAAAGTTTTTCTCATATATTTAGTAGTATTAAGATATAGTCCAATTTGAATAGAAATATTCAAAACATGTACGGAAGTACACAAACATACAGAACAAGTTGTAAATATTGTTCCTAAAATAATAAAGGTTAATAAAGATGTAGAAATTTTATGTTTAACTGGTACACCTAAAGATAGTAGTGATTTGTACATTTACTGTCCTATTTCTTATACAAAGATGATTGAAGACGCTATAGAAGAAAGAATACTAAATGATTATAAAATTAGTATTATAAAACACGATATAACATGGAAAGAGCGTTCTTATTATAATTTTGCTTATAAAAAATGGGAAGAATGGAAAGAAAACAACACATCTTTTGGGGTATACCCTCAAGAAATGCGTTTACTTAAAAACGTGCTCAAAGGATTAAAAAGCAAAGAAAATGCTACAAAATATCTTTTAGAAAAATATCTTAGAAATTACAAAACTTTGATTTATGCTGGTACCATAAAACAAAGTAAAAGTATGGCTATGGATGTGTTTCACAGCCAAATGACAGAAGATGAAAAATGGAACAACTACAATGCTTTTTGTGAAGGAAAAATTAACTGGCTTGTTAATGTTAATTCTATAAAAGAAGCAGTTAGTATTCCTAATTTAACACATAGTATTATAACGGCTCCAGATGCTTCTTGGCAATCTCTTGAACAACAACTTGGTAGATTGTTAAGACTTATGGCAGACAGTATTGGTACTGTTATTATATTGTGTGCAAAAGACACAATTGAAGAAAGGTGGGTTGAAAAAGCCACAGCTAGATTAGATTCTAGTAAAATTAAATATTTAGATTTAAAGAACTTATAATGAACATACACCTAGAAATAAATGCAGCTATAATAAAAAAAATGAACAGTTATCATATAACTAATGACATATTAGGTAGTGTATTGTTTATTCTTATAGGTTTATATGAGGGCAAAATTGAATTATTAGATGAATTAGATGATTATAATAGAAAACGACGAATTATACTTTTGTATAGAATGTTAGAAAGATTAAATCTTATAGAATTATCTGATGAAGATGAATTGTCTTTGTATTGCCTTACAAAAGAAGGCACAGAGGTAGTAGAATTTGTAAAAAAAGAATTTATTCACACAAATCATACGTCTTTGACTACAGAAGTAGTTGCCAAAGAAAAATTAGAGATAATAGATGAAAACGGAATAGAAACTTGGATTGAAGAATGGATTGATCTTTTTCCTAATCGTAAACATGGCCGGACATTTAAATGTCATCCTCAAGATGCTACATTAAGAATGAAAGAGTTTATGTCAAAACACGGTTACGACAAAGATACAATTATTGCAGCAACCAGACGTTATGTTAAAGAAGGAGAAGAAGAAGCAGATAACAAATATACAATGGAAGCCTTGTATTTTATATACAAAGGTAAAGGCCAAGATAAAGCTTCTAAATTGAGCTCTGTTTGTTATGAATATGTAAGTAAAGACCAAGAAAAAGAAATTAATAACAATTTTAGAGATGTGGTATAATGATAAAAATAAAAAATAGATACGATGATGAAGTCACTTTTATAAAAATAGAGCCTAATAAATGGTCTGTAAAAACAACAGGAGGAGAAACTTGGGGAGTATCAGGAACAATGTAAGAAATACATAGTATTGATCCTTCTGGACGTCCTTACATTAGCATTGGTTTTATTATACCTACTACTAATTATGAAGTTGAAAAAATAATTCACGACAAAGGTTTCTATCTTATTACAAAACAAATTGAAAAATGAGCACTTATGAAAAACTGTTAGAAGATATAATCCAAAAAAAGAAAAACAAAGAAGTTGGTAATCACAATATGATACCTATATCTTATAAAAGATATAATGAGTATTTTGAAGGGTTTGCTCCTGGTGATTATATTGGTGTTTTAGGAAATACTGGTAGTGGTAAAAGTAGATTGGTTAGATCTTGGATGTATGATATGGTTGATTTTGCAATGGATACAGGATATAAAGTAAAAATTTTATATTTTTCTTTGGAAGATCCTTCTATTCCTGTTTCAAAAAAAATAATGTCGCATTATTTGTATACAAAACATGGTATAAGTCTTTCTAGTAAAGCTTTAAGCAGCCAAAAAATACCTTTAGATGATAAGTATTTAGAAGTAATAGAAAAAGACAAAGGTTTTTGGCACCAATTTTATAACATTGTACATATTATAAATAATGACAGTACTCCAGATCAAATTCAAAAAAGAGTTTTAAGTGCTAAAGACAAGTATCCGGATCATCATATAATTGTTATTGTAGATAATCAAAGTAATATTACTCAAGACTCTTCAGATACAACTGAGTGGGCCGCAATTAAAAGACTCAGTAGAGACGTAATAAGGCTTAAATTTTGCCCTTTAAATATAACTACAATAACAGTTCTTCAAACAGATGCAGATACTGAGAAAAACACGTTTAGAAATGCAGGAAAAGGTACTTTAGCTAATATAGAACCCAATCTTTCTTCTATAGGTGATGCTAAAGTGGTAGCGAAGTCGATGCACTATGTTTTTGCATTATTTGATCCGTGGCGATTTGAAATTAAAGAGTATCCTTTTACAGGAGCTTATAAAACAGAAATATTACGGGCCAGGTTTAGAGCTTTGTTACATCTAAAATCAAATGAGGGAGAAATAGCTCCAAGATTAGGTTTATATTTTGATGGTAAACATGAAATATTTACAGAAATGCCGTCTATTTCTGATACAGAAGAATTACAACAATTATATGATAAAGTAGATAAAGAAGAAAGGGAAAAAATTGAAAAACTACGAAGCAAATTATTTTGATAGTAATCTATTTTTTAGTACCTTTGTAAAAATGAATATAGAAGCTTTTTATCGTTATAAATCTGGCATTTATTGTATCTCAAATACAATTAATAGTGACTGTTATATAGGTAGTTCTAAAGATGTTTATAATAGGTTGCATACACATAAATGTTTATTAAAAAATAATAAACATAAAAATAAGCACTTACAATCTGCATTCAATAAATATAAGATTCAAAATTTTAATCTTAAATTGATAGAAGAATGCAGTTTAGAATGTTTGTTAGAAAGAGAACAATACTATATTGATACTTTAAAACCAAAGTATAATAAAAACAATAAAGTCACAGAGGTTTATATACATAAATGGACTGATGAAGAAAGAATCCAAGCTTCTGAAAAACAAAAAGCAGTTTATCAAAATCAAAAAATAAATCCTTCTTGGAAAAAGATTTTTGTTTATGATTTAAATGGAAATTTTATTAAAATGTATGAAGGTATAACTCTATTTGCAAAAGAAGTAAATGCTGTTCCAAGATCAATATCAAGAGCTCTTAAATACTGGACAGGAGTATATAAGCAATTTCAATTACGTTATGAAAATGATTCAAGACCTATTTCTAAGTATAAAAGAACTAATACTAGAAAAGGCAAGATTCAAAAAACAAGTAATGAAAAAAAAAAAATTATTAAGTTTTATTTGGAAACAAAATGCAGGTTAAAAACTTCAGATGCTTTTAAAGTTAAATTATCTTGGTTAAACAAATTTTTAAAAAACAATAACATTAATATCATAGATAAAATTTGTGGCCGAAAAGATAATATTAAAGTTAATAACACAGAATTTGAAAAAATAAAAGAAATGTATAGTAAAGGAATGAGTCAGAAAAAAATTGCACAGATTTACAATGTAAATCAGTCTGTAATTAGTAGAATTATTAATAATAACCCACGGCATAAAAGCCAAAAAGGAGGATAGCATCATAAGCAAGAACGTATTAATCATTGCCCCAAGTGGCGCCGGCAAAACATCAAGTGCAAGAACTTTGGATCCCAAGTCAACATTTATGTTTAATGCCTTAAAAAAAGATCTCCCATGGAAAGGGAGTGCTAAACAGTATACATATTTTAGTAAGGATAATCCTAATGGTAATATGTATGCTACAAGTGATAGTAAAATAGTTGAGCAATTTTTAGACCATATCAACACTAAAATGCCACACATAACTGATATAGTTATTGATGATAATACATTTTTAACAGCATTAGAATTGCATCGTCGTAAAAGCGAAGGTTGGGATAGATTTGATATTATTCTTGATAACTTTTTAAAGCTAGTAGAAAAAAGCAAAAATCTAAGAGAAGGATTAACTGTTTATTTTTTACACCACACTAAAGTAGAAGGAGATGGTCTTTTAGAAGATAAAGTTACCAGTGCAATGAGCTATGGTAAAGCTTTAGACCAAAAAATGGGAAGTATGGAAGCTCACTTTACAGTTGTATTGCGAGCTGCAAAAGAAAGTGATGGTAACACTATTGATTATGTATTTTATACAAGAGACGCACATAGTACAGTTAAAACTCCGATCGGTATGTTTGAAACTGAAAAAATACCTAATGATTTAAAAATGGTTAAAGAAGCCATTAATTGTTATTATAATGAAGAATGTTAATTTAAAACTTAAATAAAAATAAAATGATAGATTTTAAAACAGCTAAGAAAGCAAGTGAATCAACGTATGTAACTCCAGGCATCTACAAGATGAAGGTTAAAGACGCAAAATTTGAACAACCAGATGGTAAAACTATGTATGTAGAATTACATTTTGAACGTGTTAGCGATGGTGCTATAATGAAACAAAAGTTCTATATTACAGAGAAAGAAGGTACTATTAGCCGTCTTAAATACTTGCATGAAGATTGGACTGGTAAAGCTTTGGATAAAGGATTTAATTCTTTAAAAGAAGTTGGTGCTTATTTTGAAAAAGTATTTCAATCCGAACCTTGTAAGAAAATTACTCAGTTTGTAAAAGTAGGCGGTACAGAAGAGCCAGATGGTAAAGTTTATGCAAACTTAGGCTTTGCTGACTTTATTGTGCCGGCAGATAAAGATCCAGAAGAAATGACTTTTGAAAAAGGAGACACTAATTGGATTTTGAATGTAAAAAAGAATGCAAATTCTTCTAAAGTGGCTAACACAAATGAAGTAATGCCTGGTAGTGGTTCTACACCAGCACTAAGTGATGATCTTCCATTTTAGTTGATTATCAATGATTTATAACTTAACCCTCAGTATTACTACTGGGGGTTTTTAATTTAAAAATAACAGTATGGGCCAGTTTAGTTGGTTAACACAAGATACAAACGAATCAATCAGATGCAATGTAAGTGGCAGAAAAGCCAAAGCTTATATGCATGATGATAAAGGAAATGTTTGGGAAGAATTAAATTATGAAGGCTATGGGATGTTTGGTGGTAAGGATTTTTATGAATTACTAGCAGAAATGAACGGAGGAGACAAAGTAACAGAAGACCATGATAAAAAGAGGGAGATTGGAATAGATCTTTTTTATAGCAGTTCAAAATATTTAAGCCCTAATTTAACAAGAAACAAAAAATGGACCTGGATTCCAGAGGAACCAATGTCTTGTCCTTATCAGGGTTGGAAAGGATAATAAATATTTTACCATTTAAAAATAATAACTATGTACAAAACACAAAATGCAGTTAAGAATTACTTTGATCTTCTTATAAAAGAAAATGTAAAAGAAAAAGAAGTTACACGTTTGCAATTATCACGTGGCGATCTAAAGGTTATAACAAATAATGGTAAAGTAGTTAAAACAAATTATTTAAAAAGAAATTAAAATGACATTAGGAAAAGAAAGAGCAAGGGTAAACTTTAACCCTTCAAAAGAAAACTATGTAGATCAAATTAAAGAAGCAGCAGCTAAATTAATAGATTTGATCAATGACAGTGAAAGCAATTCAAGTTGGAGTAATCCTACTTTAGGAGAATGGAAAAGACTAAAATCGTTAGCAATGACAGCCGCAGAAGAATCTGCAATGTGGGCCGTAAAAGCAGCTACAATTTAAAAAACACTAATTGTTTGTTAGAATATTTGCTCAGATAGGGATTTTTCCCTATCTTTGCATTTATGTGGACATGTAACAAACAAAAAATAAGCTCTATAGAGCATATACCGGATAACTCTTATGGTTTTATTTATGAAATTGTAAATCTTACTAATGGTAAGAGATATATTGGTAAAAAAGTATTACAATTTAAACGTAAAAAAGCGTTTGGGAAAAAGAAGATTGAATCTTTAGAAGACAAACGGTTAAAAAAATACGAAGTTGTTATTAAAGAATCTGATTGGCTCACTTATACTGGTTCCAATAAAGAGCTTAATGAAGACATTTTAAAAGGTGATAAAATAGAAAAATATATTTTATGTTTTGCAGAAAACGCAAGGGATTTAACGTATTTAGAAACAAAATATCTTTTTATAAATGAAGTTTTAGAAAAAGACAATTACTATAATGGTAATATTTTAAGTAAATTTTTTAAAAAGAAAAAGAATGAAAATAAATAGTATGTTTTTGGCTGATGGTTATAAGGCCGGCCATTATAATATGTACCAAGAAGGAGTAGAAAAAGTATTTAGTAATTTCACTCCAAGAGCAAATAAATTTGCTCCAAAAGGAAACAATGGTAAGGTTTTAAATTTTGGACAACAATATGCAATAAAATTTATTGTAGAACATTTTAATGAAAACTTCTTTTGTCACAGTGAAAGATATGTAGGTAAAGGTTCTATGGCAGTTTTGCACAATGAAGAGTTGAAAAAAAATATTATTAAACCAATTAAAGAAAACTTTTCTGCTTATTTAGGAGTAGAATACGATACAAAACACATAGAAGATTTATGGGATTTAGGTTATCTACCTTTAGAAATTAGAAGTTTAGATGAAGGGAGCGAATCTGCAATTAAAATTCCAATATTATTTCTTTACAATACAGATGATAGATTTGCCTGGGTTACAAATTATATTGAAACTATTCTTAGCAACTTATTGTGGCAATCTGTTACTACAGCAACTAATGTTCTTTTAATGAAAAGAATTGTAAAAGAAGCTGTATTAAAAACTGATAAAAATAACCTGGGCATTATAGATTTTATGTTGCATGATTTCTCTATGAGAGGTTTAACAGGTTTGGATGCTGCTATTGGCTCCGGATTGGCATTTGCTTCTGTGTCTAAAGGAAGTGACAGTTTACCTGTTATTCAAGCTTCTAAACATTATTATGCTGAATCAGAAACACCAGTGTATTCTGTAAGAGCTTCTGAGCACAGTCAAATGACAGCAGGTGGCCCAGAAGGAGAATTTGAAATTTATAAAAATCTTTTAACTAAATTTCCAGATGGTATTTTATCTTTAGTTTCTGACAGTTTTGATTTATGGAGAGTATTAACAGATTATTTGCCTAGATTAAAAGATTTAATTATGTCAAGAAATGGTAAACTTGTAATTAGACCTGATTCTGGAAATCCTGTTGATATTATTTGTGGTTTACAACCTAAATGGTCTTCTGGAGATAAATTATATTACACTGATGGAACAAAAGACATTTCTAATACACCAGAAGTTAAAGGTGTAATAGAACTTCTTTGGGATATATTTGGAGGCAATATTAATGAACAAGGTTATAAAGTACTTGATCCTCATATCGGAATGATTTATGGAGAAGCCATTAATCAAGATAATATTAAAGAAATATTTTCACGTTTAGAAGCTAAAGGTTTTGCTGCAACTAATTGTTTTTTTGGTCAAGGTAGCTATTCAATGCAATATGTAACAAGAGATACTTGGGGCATGGCATTAAAATGTATAGCTCAACAAAAAAACGGGCAATTAATTGAAATTTTTAAAGATCCTGTTACAGATAGCGGAATGAAAAAATCAGCTAAAGGTTTAACAGTAGTTTATAAAAATGAGGAAGGTGATTATTTTCTTAAAGACCAGTCAACTATTGAGGAAGTACAATCTGAAAGTAATGAATTAAAAGTTAGATTTAAAAACGGAGAGTTTTATAATCAAACTACATTAACAGAAGTTAGACAAAGAATTAATAACATATTATGAAATATCAAGAAATAGAAGGAGATTTAATAAAGTTAGCATTAGAAGGTAAATTTGATGTAATAGCTCATGGATGTAATTGTCAATGTGTTATGGGAGCAGGGTTAGCCCCTCAAATGGCTAAAGTCTTTGGATGTGATAAATTCTTATTAGAAAAAGAAGAGTATAAAGGTAATATTAATAAATTAGGACAAATTCAATTTAGTAAAGTATATATTAATCTAGAAGATAATAAAGTAACTAACCATTACTGGCATAATGGTTCAAAAGGCGTCATATTTTATGAAAATATTGGACAACCTTATGCTTCTGATAGTACTACAGGTAAAGAAATTTATAGAAAATCTTTAGCGGAAGTTCATCAATTAGATGTAGTAAATGCCTACACACAATTTATGTATGGAATTAATCATATAGATGGAGTTTCTAAACCACTTGATTATGAAGCTTTGACTTTATGTTTAAAAAAGATTAATTACATATTTAAAGGTAAACACATAGGATTACCTTTAATAGGATGTCATTTAGCAGGTGGAATTTGGGATGTAAATAGTCCAAGTGTTACTTTTGGAATGATTAAAGGTATTAATAAAGATGTTAAAACAATTATTCAAGAAGAATTAAAAGAGATAAATGTTACAATTGTTCATTATAAAAAATAAAATAAATAATTATGAAATATTTAATATTTTGTTTTAGTCATTGGTTCTTACCTTTTCATATTGCAGATAATGAAGAACAATTAGAAAAATTTAGAGAAAAAATTGGTTATTATGACACTAATTAAAAATTAATAAAATATGAAAATAAATAAATATCCTGATAATACATCTTATGTAAATAATACTAAATTAGGAAAACAAGTTTTCAGGATAAACAATTATGAAGATTTATGGCATCTTAATCAATTTGTAGATGCTTTTCATAGTCAACACGATAGTATTACTTATAAAATAAGACCTAACATTATAATTCCTAACTTAATTGATGCACAAGCAGACAGAAGATTTAATAAAGGAGAATCATTTGGTTTAAAACTAGTTTTACAAGAACTGGTAAAAATGGATGCTGATTTTAGTATTTTTCACCCTCACAATCCAGAAGTTATTGAAATGGCTTTTGAGATGTATAATAAAAAAGTCGAAACTATTGATAATAGTGAATTTATTAAAACTGTCTTTTATAAATTAACTGAAACAGGAGTTTCTAGTGTTGAATGGGGTAAAGACCTAACAGATAGTTTAGTTTTAATGTCTTCTGATGCTGGGGGTTTTAAACCATTAATGAAGCTTTGTGATAAAATAGAATGGTGTGGAGAAGTAGCTTCTGCTAGTAAAGCTAGAAGTTATGAAAGTGGTAAAACTACATTGCATCAAATAGTTCCTATAAAAGATTTTAATGGTAAAGATATTCTTATTATAGATGATATTTGTGTGTACGGTGGCACTTTTAAAGGATTATCTAAGCTTTTAAAAGAAAGAAACTGTGGTAAATTATTTTTAGCAGTTAGTCACATGACAGTTGAAAATTTAGGAGAAGATCCTGTAACTAATTATTTTGATAAAGTGTTTACTACAAATAGCAAATATAACGAGTACGCTTATAAAATAGGCAGCTTTCCAGATACAGTAGAAATAAGGACACCGAAAAATTTAGAAATTATTAAACTGTTTTAATATGAGAAAAAATGAAAATAGTTTTAGTGATGCTATAACTGTAGATTGGCAATTGCCTTTAAAAAAATTAGAAACAAAATGGACTAAATCTACTCTTTTTCTTTTACCTCTTATAAATGTACATTTAAATCAACGTAAGGATATACTTCCTTATGTAAATAACTGTTTTATTTGGGACGCAGAAAAAAAAGATTTCAACTTTTTTACGGCCCCATTATATGTGTTATTACAAACTAAAGATTACAACGATTCTTTTTTTAAAGTAGCTTGTAATGTATTTAGAAACAATGGTTGTTATGTATACGAATATGAAGTAGGAGTTCAAGATGGTTGGAATCTTACAATGATGGTAATGAATATACCTTTGGAATATGATAAAGATGTTTTACATTTTAAACAAGGGGCTTATTCAAAAATATCAGAAAATGTAAAAAGTAAATATACACAAGAAATATATCAAAATGATTTAGAAAGAGTTCAAAACTTAGCTTTTCATGCCTGTTTTAAAACAGATGTGTTGAAAAAATCACTGATGGAAAATTGTGCTTTAGAAGAAGAAGATTTTGAGATTTTAGAAGAGTGGTGCGATAAGCCCGAAAAAGCAAGAGAGTTTTATAGATATAAAAAAGAGGCTAAATAGCCTCTTTCTTTTTTTCTAATTCTTCTTGTGGTACTTCGTTACCATTTTCATCTTCGTATTTAATTTTAATTGTACCAGAATTAAGATGTCGTCCAAAGATGCTTTCTAAAATAAAGAACGGTTCAGCAAAAATATCAAACGCTTGCTTGATTTTTAAAAATTCTGCACCGGTAATTTCAAATTTAGCATCAGAATCCCAAGTAGGAACTGGTGTAATGTGTTTCTTTTTGCTCATAATAATTATTATTTATAGCAAAATTACAACAAAAAAAGAAAAAAACAAAATTTAATACTAAAAATTTAGTATTTTTGTAAAAATAAATTAAGATGATAACAAACAAAGGAAAAAAATTATTAAGAGATTTAAAGTTTTATGAATCTTACAGTAAATACAAAGAAGAACTACAAAGAAAAGAAACTTGGGAAGAATCTGTATTAGATGTGATGCAAATGCATCGTAATAAATTTCAACATATAGAAAGTGGAGATCTTGCAAATTATTTAGACATTATAGAAGAAGATTACACTAAAGGTCTTATTCTGGCTTCTCAGCGTAATTTACAATACAGGGAATCTCAGATTGATGCTCACAATCATAGAATGTTTAATTGTGCTTCTACTTATATAGATAGGCCAGAAGTTTTTAGACAAACAATGTATGTTTTGTTAGGTGGTTGTGGAATGGGTTATAGTGTAGAAAGACGTTTTGTAAACAAACTTCCTTTAATTCAAACAAGAAAAAAAGAGACTATTACTCACGTTATAGAAGATAGTATTGAAGGTTGGGCTATTGCTTTAGATGTTTTAATGATGTCTTTTTTTAATGGTAGCGAACAAGTAAGATTTGACGGTAGTAATATCAGACCTGAAGGTGCATTTATTTCCGGAGGTTTTAAAGCCCCTGGATACGAACCACTTAAAAAGTCTTTGGAACTTATTGAAAACTTGCTACAACAAAAACTAAACAGTAATGATTTTAAATTAACATCTTTAGATTGTCATGAAATTATTTGTATTAGCAGTGATGCTATACTTAGTGCAGGTGTAAGAAGAAGCGCTTTAATTTGTTTGTTTGATAAAGATGATGAATTAATGCTTAAATGTAAAACAGGTGATTGGTTTTATACAAAACCATGGCTTGCTCGTGCTAATAATAGTGTTAAACTATTAAAAGGACAATTTACAAAAGAAGAATTTGATTATTATAAGCAAAGTATTAAAGAATTTGGAGAACCAGGTGTTGTTTTAGTTGATGATATTGATTTCTGTACTAATCCGTAAACTTAAATTTTGTATATTAAAAATAATTTTGTAATTTTGCATAAATTATTATAATGTATAAACACAATGCGGATTTAAAACTCCCTCTGATTGACTTGGAAGCTGACAATACAGCGACAGGGGGCAAGCAAGAACATAGTTCTGTGCAGCCTGAGAGACTAAGCGAGGGAGACAACAAATACTGTATTTATTGGATACATTTAAAAAATGAAAAATCTTTGAATAAAGGTTATATTGGTTTAAGTATTGATTTTCAATTGAGAATGAAATCTCACGAAAGAAATAAAAAATCTAATCATTTTAAAAATGCAATTGATAAATATGGTTGGGACAATTTAATAAAAGAAATTATACATTTTGACTTAATATTAGAAGAAGCTTTATTATTAGAAGAATATTACAGACCTGTTCAAAATATAGGTTGGAATTCTCAAAAAGGTGGTGAGTTAGGAGTAAAAAAAGAATGGTACTTAATTGAAGAAAATAAATTAAAACATTCTAAAAATACCTCTAAAGCCACTAAAAAAGGAATTCAAGAAAAAGATTCTAAAGAAAAAAGAAGTTTAAGAGCTGTAGAAAATAGAAAAAATAATTTAGAATCTTATAAAGATTGTAATAAAGGTTCTAAAAATTCTAAAGCTATTCTAAATGAAGAACAAGTTAAATGTATAAAATGTGAATTATTAACACAAGGAATAAGAGATTATAAAATTGCAAAATTATATAATGTTAAGCCTTATGTTATTAATTTCATAAGAAAAAATATTAATTGGACCCACGTTGTATGCGATAGTCCAGCGCACGAGTAGATATTATTGATGTAACTCTACAGTCTGAGGTTGTGAGATTGGCTTTATACCGGTAAATCCTAAAACAGGAAATAGTTGTATTTCGTTTTGTAACCTTAACGAAATTAACGGAAGTATGTGTAAAACAGAAGAAATATTTCTTCGTGCTTGTGCCAGTGCTAGTGCATTAGGTACCTTACAAGCTTCATATACAAACTTTGCGTTTTTAGGCCAAGATACTATTGATCTTGTAGAATGGGAAGCTTTAATTGGTGTTTCTATTACAGGTATAATGGACAATCCTGAGATATTAACAAATCCGGATATTTTACGTAAAGGAGCTACTATTGTAAAAGAAATTAATCGTATTGTATCTGAAATGATTGGTATTAATCAGGCTGCCAGAACAACTTGTGTAAAACCTTCAGGTAACGCTTCAGTTTTATTAGGTACTTCTAGTGGTATTCATCCGGCTCATAGTCGTCAGTATTTCAGAGTTATGCAGATTAACAAAAACAATGAAATTGGTAAGCTTTTAAAAGAAACTAATGAGTGTTTGTTAGAAGATAGTGTTTGGAGTGCTTCCGGATCAGATTATGCTGCTTATATACCAGTAGAAGAAAACCCTAATGCTTTAGTTAAAGATGATTTAACTGATTTGAAGTTTTTAGAAATTGTAAACATTGTTCATAATAATTGGGTTGTAATGGGCACAAACAAACATTTAGGTTATTCTGAAAGAGTAACTCATAATGTTTCTAATACTATTACAGTACAAGATTGGGACCGTTGTTTTGATTACATTTTTGAACATCAAGATGCGTTTTGTGGTTTGTCATTTATGCCTTCTTTAGGAGATAAGGTTTATAAACAAGCTCCATTTACAAAAGTAATGTCTTTTGAAGAACTCAGTTCTACATATAAAGAAGCATCTATTTTTGCATCAGGTCTTATTGTAGATAGTTTACATGCATTTGATAATGATTTATGGGATGCTTGCGAAGCTGTGGTAAATATTAATTTTCCTCTTACAGGAGACAGATACAAAGTTCTTTTAAAGAAAGATATTGTTCGCCGGTTAAAAAAGTTTGCTAAAAACTATTTTAAAAACGATTTAGAAAAAGCAATTACTTGTTTAAAAGATGTACATCTTTATCATAAATGGGTGAATATTAACAGGAACTTTAAGAAAATTGATTTTACAGAAGTAAATTTAAAACCTACTTTTACTAATGTAGGTGAAATGGGTGCTTTGGCGTGCAACGGCCCTGGAGGATCATGCGAAATTGTTAGACTTTAAAATAAAAATATGACAGAATATCAAAGAATTGGTAATCTTTTAATAAAAAATCTTGGAAATTGTAAAGAAACAGAGCTGGACAAACCTTATATGGGTTGTTCAGCAGGTTCTTTTACAAGAAGAGAAATAATAAAAGAAATTGAACTACAAACTGAATTTGGTAAGAAACAAATAGACTCTATCATAGAATTAACAATAGATCTTTTACAAAGAAATAAAATATGAAAATAAGAATTAAATATAACAATTATTATTAAACAAAGATGCTGTTTTGTATATAAATATTTGGTACTATAGATGTTATTGTTTATTTTTGCATAAAAAATAATATTAATGTCCAAAAAAGTAAAAGTTACTTGTAAACATTGTAGTTTAGAAAAACATGTTTTTCCATCCAGAGCTAAAAATTATTGTTGTTGTTCTTTGGAATGTTCTAATGCTTACCGTTCTAAAATTAATTTCTCCGTAGGAGATACTATCAATAATTGGAAAATCATAAGTGATAAAAAAATTAGAAGATACGGAAGAAGTTATTTAAAAGTAAAATGTACTTGTGGTAGTGAAATTGAAAAATTAATTCCCTCAGCACATTTTACTTCTAAAAAAGAAAAGGGTTGTGAAAAATGTTCTAGATTCCACACTTCAAAAGGATTTGGTTTAATTTCTGGAGATTTTTGGTGTGCGATAAGAAACGGGGCGAGAAAAAGAGGATTAGAGTTTTCTATAACAATGGAGTATTGTTGGGATTTATTTTTAAAACAAAAAGGTAAATGCGCATTATCAGGTTTAGAAATACACTTTGAAAAAAATACAGTTCATAACAAAAAAGTAGATAATAGATCTGAAAGGTCTTGTTCTTTAGACAGAATAGATAGTTCTAAAGGATATGTTGAAAATAATTTACAATGGGTTCATAAAGATGTAAATATGATAAAAAATAAATTTGAAGAAGGCTATTTTTTAACATTATGTAATTTAATAGTTCAAAATAATAAGAATAAACAATGATTTTAAGAATAAAGAAAACAAGCCCTTTGGCAAAAATACCAGCTTACGCCCATCCAACGGACGCTTGTGTAGATCTAACTTGTGTTAGTGTAGAAAAAACTGATACACCTGGTTATGGCTATCTTGAATATGATACAGGATTACAAATAGAAATTCCTGCTGGATTTATAGGACTTATATTTCCTCGTAGTAGTATTAGTCAAACAGGCATGATTTTATCCAATGCTGTAGGTATAATAGATGAAGCGTACCGTGGAAACATCAAAGCTCGTTTTAAAGCTATTCCACACACTAATGTGTATGCAGTAGGTGACAGGTGTTGTCAATTTACAATAATACCTAAAATAGCTTTGGAGTTTGAAGAGTTTACAGGTGAATGGGAAGAAACAGAACGCAACGACTCTGGTTTTGGATCATCAGGTAATTAATAACAATTTAAATTAAAAATATGTTCAACGTAACAAACACAATAGAAAGTAAAGTAAAAAAAGCTCTTGCTAGTTTTTATAAAACAAAAAACGATCTTGAAAAAATCAACGAAGAAATTTTTGAAATTTGTACTAATAAAGAAAAACAAATTTTAGAAATGCAAAAAGAAATGGATTCTTTAAATAAACATAAAGAAAGCAATTCTAAAGTTATAAGTAAGATTGAAGATTTTTTACAAAATTAAAAAGAAAAAGGTAGGAATTGTCCTGCCTTTTTTGTATATTTACAAAAAATTAAAAGATGACTAAAACAACAATTTACAAGAAAGATAGTAAAGGAAAATGTAGGATTATTGAGTTTTGGTGTGAAAATGATAAATTTATACAATTAGCTGGAATAAAAGATGGCAAACTTGTAGAAAATATCAAAGTGTGCAAACCTAAAAATGTTGGGAAGAGTAATGAAACTACTGCAAACCAACAAGCTATTTTAGAAATGGAATCTAAAATAAGAGAAAAATTACAAGAAGATTACTTTACAGCAGAAAAAGAAGCAATGAACAGTGTAGTAATACTTCCTATGCTTGCTAAAAAATTTGAGGATGAAGAGCATAAAATAGATTGGAACAATTGTTTTATACAACCTAAATTAGATGGACAAAGATGTTTAGCTATTTGTACAAAAGAAGGGGGCGTTACATTATTATCTAGAGATGGTATTGATATTCAAAAAACACATGGTAGTGTACAACATATTATTGATGATTTGTCTACTATTAAAGAAGATGTAATATTGGACGGCGAGCTTTATATTCATTCTACAGAAGATAACTTCCAAGATGTTATGAAAGCTATTAAAAAGTATAGAAAAGGTATTTCTGAAACAGTTAAATATCATGTATATGATATAGTTTCAGATAAACCTTTCAGACTAAGAAAAGTTAGGCACTATATTAAAGGATTGTTTTCTTGTCAAGAAGTCTCTACTTACGATGTTAATAATAAACAGACTTTAGAAATGTGGCACGAGGCTAATTTGGCCAGTGGTTACGAAGGTTCTATTATTAGATGGGGAGATGAAGGTTACAAGTTAAATGGAAGAAGTTCTAATCTTTTAAAATATAAAAACTTTCAAGATAGTGATTATGTTATTGTAAATGTTATACCTGCTGAAAACAGACCAGAATGGGGTATGATTGTTTGTAAACATGGGAAGGAAACTTTTCCAGCTACTCCTAAAATGTCCCACGAAGAAAGAAAAAACATACTTGTAAACAAAGAAAAATACATTGGAAAAACTGCTGTTATCAAACATTTTGGTTTTACAGATAGCGGTCTCCCAAGATTTCCTATTTATAAAGGGTATAGATTAGATAACTTAATAAAATAAAATTATGGCAAAAAAAGAGGAAAAGAAGTTAGATTTAAAAGAAATAATAGCTGGAATATCTAAAGAATTAGGAGAAGGTGCAATAAATTATGCACAAGATGAAATGGGAACTTTAGAAGTCATTCCTTTTAGTATTCCATCTGTAAATAAAATTACAGGTATTGGGGGTGTTGCTAGGGGCCGGCTTACAGAGTTTCACGGTATGGACGGTACATTTAAAACTACTTTTACTTTAGACCTTATTAAAAATGCTCAAAAATTAGGTATTACTTGTGCTTTTATAGATGCGGAGTTTAGTTATAGCCCTGAATATGCAGAAAGATTAGGAGTAAATAACGAAACACTTATTCTTGTAAAACCAAATAGTGCTGAAGAAGCGTTTGGAGTTATAGAAAAATTGATTGATTCTGGCCAAGTTGGATGTATTGTTTTAGATAGTATTGCAGCTTTAAGTCCTGAAACAGAACTTGAAAATGAATTTGGTAAAAGTAATATTGGTGTAATGGCCAGGTTGATGAATCAAGATTTGCGTAAATTAACAGCAAAAGCTGGTAAAAACAATGTTGCTTTAGTGTTTATTAATCAACTAAGAGAAATGCTTGGTTGCGTTGGAGAAAATACTAAAGTTTTTTGGACAAAATAAATATTTTATTTGGTTTATTCAATATATTGTTGTAATTTTACTTAAAATTAAAATAATGTATGATTTAATCTGTTTAAAATGCGAGTCTTCTTTTAAATGTAACCTAAAGAAGCAAGTTTATTGTTCAAGACAATGTTATTTCTCTTCTAATAAGAAAAAACCCAGAACTGTAGACCAAAAAGCAGCAATTAGTAAAAGAACTAAAGAATTTTATAATTCTGAAAATCTAGAGACAAATAAGAAAAGATGGGAGAACATTGGTAAAAGCAAGACCAAACTTTTTACAAAAGAAGAATTAGATCAAATTTTAAAAGTGTACTCTTATAAATATGTAGTAAACTTTGATGCTATTTTATTACACGCCAATGTTAAAAACAAATCTAAAAAGATTTTAGAAAACTACATAAATAGTAATAAAAATTGGTATGATGGCCTTAACTTAATTAAAGGACTTCCTAAAAGCATTCAAAAACTCCCTATTGAAGCTATTGTAAAAATACAAGAGGATAGCAAGAAACTAGACATTTCCACATTTTCTTCTATTTATAATATTAGTTTTAAACAGATTTTTTCTTTTATAGAAAAAGATTTTTTAGATGTGCAATTAAAAGAGTCTTATAATAATAGAAAAAACACTAAAGAAACCTTTCCTGAAAAATTTGTTAGGTCCTATTTAGAAAAGGAAAGCATACTTTTTAAAAAAGAATACTATTTAAACAATAATGGTAAAAGGTACTATTATGATTACTGTTTAGAAGACAAGAAAATTATAGAGGTTCATGGAGATTACTGGCATGTAAATCCTAAAGTTTATACATCAGAAGCTATTCTTAGTAAAACGCAAAAAGAAAATTTATTAAATGATATTAATAAAGAAAAATTTTTAAAAGAATTAGGTTATGATTTATTGATTATTTGGGAAGAAGAGATTTATAAAAGACCAAATGAAGTAAAAGAAAAAATTAAAAAATATGCAAGAAAATAGTTATAAAGACTTTTGTAAAGAAGCTTTTAATATTGATATAGAAACTATTAAAGAAAATAGTTATGTCGATGTTTCTGAAAAGAAAATAAAATTAAAAGTTTTAACACAGAAACAGAAAGTGTAGAATATAATTTTGTAAATAAAGTAGTTAGGAAATCTGATGAGGCCCCCTATTTGTTATCTACATTAAAAAATACAATTCAAATTACAGAGAATCATAAATTTTATTGTAGAATAAACAATGGTACAAGTACTTATTTGTTTGTAAAAGATATTTATGAATCATTCAAAAATGGAAATAATATTTTCATATTAAATGGTAAAAAAGAATATGAACTTATAACTCATTTAGGGAAAGAAAAAGAAAAAATAAAAATTTATGATTTAGAAGTAGATAAAGTACATAATTATTTTACAGAAAATCTTCTTTCTCATAATACTTATGTGCCAATGAAAACAACTCCTGGAGGTAACGGTGTAAGATTTTATGCTAGCATGCGATTTGAAATTAGTAAATCTCAAGTTAAATACGGCACTGATGTTATTGGTGTTACGCTTAAAGTAAAATGTGTTAAAAATAAATTAGCTATACCTTATCTAATTACAGAAGTAGAAGCTATTTATGGAATAGGAATAGATGTACAGAAAGATTTGATAAATGAATGCTCTGAAATAGGTATTATATCTAAAGCAGGAGCTGGTTGGTTTGAAATAGCCGGTCAAAAAATGCAAGGGTTAGATAAAGTAAAACAATTTTTAATTGACAACCCAGAATATGAAGAAGAATTAATCAATAAACTAAAAGAAAAAAGTGGATAGTAATAAAATATATAGGTTTGAAGAGTTAGAAAGTATGTTTCCTAAAAGTATAAGCGAATTAAAATTATTTATTAATAATTTTTTATTGGCCCA
>JAULBV010167766.1:0-21521 GCA_032358295.1 Pterothamnion heteromorphum | reverse complement strand
AGATTGGTTTTTATAGGAACGAAGCTCAACTATTGGCGCTGCACGTACCATGCCTTACATCAATCGATCCTCCACAGTCAATCACGTCCACGCACTTGTATAGTGCACGTACTCGTAAGCCGCGCGGCCAAATTGCTCGTCTACGTTTTCGTCTCCCGTGGGAGTCCCATCCCGACGGGGTCGTCGTGCAACGCGGAGATTTAACCTCTTCAAACACCCCGTGTGCACCGTCCTGTTCACTGCATGGTAAAAATCGTAAAACAACATGTCATTTTAAGGTATGATTTTAGTGTTTAAGTAGTAGTAAACCAACAGAATCAATAAAAAATCTAGTGCTAACGTACCCGACAGAACACTAGATTACCTGGTGTTTACAACGATAACGTAACTAATTGTACATGTTGCCGTATTCTATTGGATGTGCTACCTATACAGTGGAACGTACCGTAATTTAAACCATATACCACCTTAATAAGAACGGAACAAACACGATGTTTATGGTTTAAGCGAACGTACTACCATATTAAGACAATACGAATTTAAATACAGAACAGTGATGCATAATTTGACGGACATATGCATATAGGAGCACAACACATAGGCATAATACATCCATGTGCCATACTACGTAATGAGGCATGTCGTTATCGGTAAACGGGTCATTGCTGTACTTAATACGATGTGATGTGCTAATAGGGGACCCCCGCACACTGTTAGGAGGGGATCGAATACTAAATGAGCGATGTGGAGCACCAATTTTGTCTGTGTGTGGATCAAAAAGAGCGGGACTTTACCTTAATGGGTACATGAAGGACGACGCGTTGTTTTAAAATGAAGGGCACGGCGTATTAATGTTGAATTGTAGAGGTACGCTTGCTTTTAATTTGTTTGTCATGTACCCTTAATGGGCACGGGTAGGACGGCATAGAATATTAAATAATATGACATGTACACCTAAAGTGTACTGTTTGGGATGGCACAATCTTTTAAATAGTATGACATGCCGCCTTACTATGTACGTGCAGGAGGCCATATGATTTTAAAATAAAGAACGTACCATATTAATTGGTGTGTTTAGGAGTTCACGCGGGTTTAAAGTGCATGACATGTTGGGCACCGTATGGATAAATGCCATTATAATTAGGAAAGTGTGTTGCTGTAATAATGGTTGATGCTGCTTTTTAAAATAGCAGTGATGTTTAAATATATTCGGAGGACCGTTATTTACACCGCGGTGAAAATAAATACGTAGCCGCTCGAGCATTCAGAAACGTAGAAACCGTAAATGACGAAGCGTCACCCCAAATACGGTGGGTACCCGTCCATGCGGCCCACAATATCATACGCACCGCCTTCCAGGAGGGCACTGCTGTGCTTGAAGTGCATACCCCGTCCAGTGCGGCCGCAATCGCTTTCGCATACATGAAACACGGCAACACGGCGAACGCGACGTCCCAGGCGCAGGATTGCAACAGGGGAGCCATCCACGGAGTATCCTACTCGCCTCCTCGTCATCTCCCGAACCACGCACCACATCTCTTGCGCGGCCGCCGAAACTATGCCAAATACGGCGTAGTACATCAAGCAGCCCATGCCTTCGTCCGTGGCCTCATTAATGACACGGCGGTCGTGATCAGAGTGCATGGTCACGACAGAAATACAACAGCCCTGATCAATCGTGTGATGTGGGTATGATCTTCGCCGCGTTGAAAACTCACTAACAGCTATGAGCATGGACGATTTGTACCACGTGAAGTTGCGATCACATGATCTGTCTTGCACAGCGTACCAGTTCTTCAGGAGTGCCAATCCGTCGTCCAATGCCTCATTCCCGGCCGGGTCATTCACTCGAGTGGAAACATTCCAAGTGTACATCCGATGTGCTGGGCTGTTAATCTGACCGCAAGCTTCCAACTCGTTCAGGACAGGAGCGCTAAATGCATCAGGAAGAGCGGCCACAAATAGTTCTTGTACAATACCACTCGCATCGGTACCTGAGTCCATGGCGACGCTTTCCTCACCGAGCATGAGGCGCTTAAGTCCGAGCAAAGCGCACTTCTTCTGTACTGCAGATCCATTGGACCAGGTTTGAAACAGAGCGCCTAGTCTGCCCAGCCAGTCAGATGAAATTGCACGCTCCACCCCTGTTATGTGCGCGTCCGCGTGAGGGTTGGACTCTAACCACCCCTTGAATTTCCGATGAGTCATCTCCAGAAGGAGTTCACTGCAGTTTCGCACATGGCCGTAGTTCGTAACGGTCAGGACACATAGTTCGAGAAGTCTGTGCGCATTTGGTTTGTCCAGTGACTTCCCGGCCGGGCCAATACGACCGAATACATCCCGTGCTCCTTCAATGTACGCCCGTGCTGCTCGATGTCTTTCACCGTGCGATCGAAGAACTCCTTCTTCACTTAGGTACGCGCTCGCTTGTGGCCCATCCACCTCGTGTGATGGGTAGTAATGTAGCAACGACACCACCCGCTGCAGTTTTTGAGGGAGGAGGAACGTACTGTTCCCACTCGAGATATACTCTGTCAGAAAAGCCGGTACGGAGCACAACAGCAGGCAGAGCTTCGTGGACATTGTCACACTCCTCAGGCCACCGAACGACCCGTCCTTACACCTTAGAAAGGAACCCTGTGTCGGTAGTCCGTTAGCGGCCGCGTCAGATATGATGCGAATCTCAACGTTTCGACGCTTCGGAGTCGAACCGAGCTGTTCGAAACACACCTCCAAAACGTTCTCTACTAGACCACTGATGAGGTGGTCTGGAGCGGCGGCCGCACTCAACGTCGAATCAAACCCGACCGGCACAACAGGATCCCCGTTCAAAAGTTGTTCCCGCCCTCCTGCTTGGCTGAGATCTCTGCTTAGTGTGACGAGTGGAAGTTCATCTGCTTTTCCCGGAGGTATGTTAGCATACCCGATTTGTCTGAGGAGGTGATCGTCTTTCAAAGTTGCACGAACCGCCGTTCTACGAACATCAAACCTCATCGCGCTGAGGCGTCGGCTGTGCACGGCCGTGGAGTAAAGCTTCGTACCGGACGGAGCTGAAGCGTTTTCTCGAAACGAGCAGAAAGTGCAAAACGCTCTTGCGTTGTGACCGCGGACATCCGTGGTTGAAGTGACTGCTGGATAGTCACCGAAAAATCCCACCGTGTCCAAAAACAATCGCACTGATCTGCCGTGCACATCCACAGCTGGATACCCGACCTTTGCACCCTGCACCAGATCATGATGAATGAGCCCCATAACGTCGTTCGTACTTTGCCCGTCCGGGGTGAGTGAGATCACTCGCGTTGCGCACGTAGATCTCCTGTTCTGAACGGATTGGCCCAACGGGAGCATGTAGCACCCTCCCACAGAGCGTGTGTCCGCCAAAGACTTATGTTGTTTAAAACCATCGGCGTATATGGCAAGTCGATAGATGAGATATGGAATCCCGGACGGTAGTACTCCTTGATTCCTGATCTGCTTTCCTCCGATAGATGGTCGTGGTCGACGGCCCCGCCGCCATACTGGTAAGCCTCGAACAGTAGTACGTGCAGTCACTTTCACGTACTTCGCGTTGTGTTCACCCATGGAGCGTTCCGAAGAAACCCATACGAGTCGTTCCCCGGCGCTTCCTTTCGCATACAGAACAGCGGACGCAACAAATAAGCACACGTCCTGTGCTCGCACTGACGCATCCGGCCGGATGAAAGTTACAACATCTCCAGGGAATAAGTCCAGTTCATCCCTGCATAGAGTGCTGCGAATAGTTTCTTGGCGTGCCCCGGTTGAGCTGGGTCCAGCTTGTTGCTTCCCATGACCTGCACTCTCTTGTAACATTGTCATCGGTGTGCACGGCCGCGACTGTAAGATATCGTAGATATCTTTTTCGGCGCTCGACAGAGTCTCAGCTTCCAACGAGTCAATGGCAGCCTTTCTGCCGTCGGCACCGACGCACCACATCGTGCCGACGACGCCATCCACGAGCGTTTCCTGATCATGAACCGCTGTACCGCGGCGTCTTCCATTTAACCAATAACCACGAACGGCTCCTTCTGATGTTCCGGCCGGAGGCGCGTGACACGAGAACTGCACGGTGTCACCATGCTCGCATGGACAGACAGCATCGTTGTACTCCGCCCACATGACCAAGTCTGATCCAATCACCATTCTTCTGTGCGTGATGATCGGGCTCCGTTCAAATGAGAAGGGATCCGGCCGGGTTGCGTCCACGTCACCGAATACATCATCGAAGAACGGGAACGTTAAGATGTCGACTTTTGCCCAGTCGGATGGGAGTACGATACGAGCACAATTCCGAACGTCATGCGGTCCTTCATTGACAGCGTTAATGGTTGACCTCACCGGACCCGGCCGGGAAACGTCTTTCAGATGATGGATCGAGCTTGCTGGAAAGCATGTTGATATGAGATCCTGCCAATGCGTGGATCGAACGGTCTTGTACGTGGACAGTTTTATACGGCCGTTCGCTGTGCGTAGCGCTTGCGAGAAGAACGAGTACTGCTCGGCAGTGAGATTGCGCCGGCCGGCAAAGGAGATGGTCGACAGCATGCGCTCCCATGTCACAACTCGAGCAATTCGCTTCACCAGCGACTGAACAGAAGGGGGTCTTGAAACCTGTCTATCGTCCTCGGTTATTGTATGTGATACGTCGGGGATTTCTGGGATGTCCTGGCCACGTAGCACCTCCCCTTCCTCGAAAGGTTCCGCAGACGGAATTGCCTGTGACGTCTCATTGTCGCGGACGCCGATGTTTGGTGATCCATCTGGCGAAGAACAGTACGCATCGGAATCGAGCTGAAGTCCTTGTATGTCATTCTTGCCAACTGGGCCATCCAGCGATATGCATGACTGCAATGCGTCCGCACTTGCACGGCGATCGAAATCTTCAGCTTGATCGTTTCGTTCCTCACCGACTTGGGCATCTCCCGATGCCTGACAATTCAGAGCGTCCGCACTTGAATGACAATCACGACGTTGATCCGGTTGTACAGCGACTTCATCCTGTTCCGTCGATGGGCATGCAGCAAAGCGGTCCATGCCCGGAAGGCAGGTGTGCATATGCCCGACTTCGTTTGCGTTGGTCTTGCATGCATGAGCATCTGCATCCCCGGCCGGGTCGGCTTCTTGAGACAGATCTGGTGGTCCTTTCCTGAGGAACTGCAGTGCACGGTTTATGGCTACGTCATTCCGATCCACAGTGGTCGCACCCGGGTACATGCACCGGCGCACTTTGTTAACGCGTTGCGTTGTCTTCGCCCTCGTTGAAACTTGCCGCTTCTGAATTGATCGACCGTTGACCATGGCGGATGATGGATACCGTAGAGCCCGGCCGGAACGTTTGCCGCCACTCCACTATGAACCTGCACCTGTCACGCAATGTCCAATTTCGCACAGTTTTTCTGCTGAGTTAGTACTGCAGTGAACGTAGAAGCTGGTTCCAGTGTGTACCGGTTAGTCAGCTCATGAACGGCTGACGACGGATGCGGACGCGGAGGAAAACTGCTGTGACAGTCACACACTGACGCGGACGCGTACGCTTCCTTACTCGTCGACGAGGACAACGGCAGATGCGTGAAATCTGTGACTTGGCTCTCGTGTGCGTTGGATGTGTGGTAGTTGCCCTGAACAGACAGGTTCGGACGAGATGGGACAGTGCGGTGGAGACTTGGTAGGTTCTCGAGTGGCGAGGAGGCAACGTCGGCCGAAGACACTCTGCGTATCGAAAAAGATACATCGAAATCACGCTGCCTTGCTGTAATTTCTTGAAATTTAATTAAAAGAACGATGAGCGGGAATTGGTGAGACTGGATGAATTTAAAAGATGCGGACAGTACCGCAATGCACTTGCGCGCCTTTTCGGCGAAGTTGGTGGCCGCTGGAATGACATGGTCGTCGGCCACGCTGTATTCGTATGAGTCACGGACACGAATGGTCGAGGGTGACCGATACCGAATTCAATCGAGACTAATTTAAAATGAAAGTGCCGTGCTGCATTCTGTAGCCCGCCTTCCCCTGTGCATATTACGAACATCGCGTCCGCAATGCGGACTCCGCATGAATGCGTACCACCTGGGACCCGTCGTATGATAGACAATGGTGAAGGGGTGTGTGTTGAGAACAACTATTTAATGAACTTCACATCAGCATTAAAGAGACACTGCGTAGTGTATACGGTCGCGGACGCAGTATTGGGCACTGGTGTTGAGCTGGGTTTTAGACGAACGAGCAATAGAAGTATATGTACGTCACGCCTGCTTCCCTTTGGTCGCTACGGCTGTTCATTGCATGTGCACATACGAGAAGTAGCACAGATAAAACGATAAACATAGTACGATGCCTGGTGTGGACCACCTCTGGGATCATGCTGAGTGTTGAACTTGTACAACTAACAGCCGTGAAGTTGTATAAAATTACCGGCCGGAACATGTGGTAGACGCATATGTCGCGAAGTGAAGAGCGATTACCCTCAGTTTCAGAACGCTATCGGAACATGTGCTACATGCCTCGTTCTCGAAGTGAAGAGTGACGGACCTCATTTATAGAATGATATCCTTCTTCAACTTGTGCGAATAGAAGCACAATTGGTGGCCAGTATGGGATGAGTGGTCATGACCGTACTGAGTTCCAGCCATTCAGTTCAAGCCCGGTCGGGTGAAAAGACGCGTTTCATGGACTGTGAAGTGTGGGAGAATAGCAAAACAATATGGTGTTACCATCCCTACCCTGCAGGGGTTGTGAACAGGCGGTCATAGAATTGGTTGACATGCCACCAGCAATTTGTTCTCATCTGCCGGGCTAAGCTGATGGTAAGGTGCAGCTCTGTTCACGAACCATGCGATGCTGACCGTCAAGGGGTCGGGGTCTGCGATTATGGAGAGGTCGGCGCATAAGCGTACCTATTATACAATCTGAGCGTATACCTTCCAAAGGCTAAAGTCAGTACCGGTCGGTTCTGTTCAGGACCGTTTAGCATATAGAGCACTATGCTATCAAAGCTTCATGCGTAATCACTAAGTCTTTTCCGGTCTAGGCCAGGACTGTTCATAAATTGTGTCCTTTAGAAGTCAGAACCGTCCGGTACTGCGAAAGCCAGGCGTACATCCAGACTCCCACCCCTCACTGCATTAAAGATGAAAGCATGAAACCAATTACGTCCGTGCCTGTACATGTTGAGATCAGCATGCATGCACCTAGGTCAATGCCATTCCAGTATCATCTGTTGGAAATATATGATGCTGCCCATGCACAACCAAAACATTGTGGTTGACCAAGGCCGAGGACGGCACACGTGACGTGTACTACGTCGATATTTGCGTTCGCACCGGGGTGTCCCGCAGGAGGGAACTCGGACTCAGTATGAAGACGTCATATTCGGTGTTGTTGTGAAGGAGCGCATGGCCCAGATTGCGCGGCTGTTTCGATATCATGGTCACGTTATATTTTCTAAATATCTCTTCCTGCGGCGTTCTTTTCGTCGAATCAATAGCAACGTACCACGGTCAGCCATTATCGATAAAAAACGAGTTGGTGTGTGGTGTGAGGCACAGCTGAACGTTTACAGTAGCGTATGTGGTTGTGAATGTGGCTCACCATTTTATTTGCAATCTTTGGACAGCTTGCACGGAGATTATAAGCTCAGATGTTTCTGAGATTAAAAAAGGGCCGTCCGGCAACGTTATGTTTTGGATGAGTCATCACGGGGGTACAGACACGTGGCCACGGTCGCAGGTGTAGTCGGTGTACGGCAGAGTTTGTCGTCGAAGCAAGGCGGAAGAAATGAGTGCAGAACTTCGGCCGGACATCGCCATCCTCCTCTCCTCCACCTGCTTCAGTCATTCACCCTTGCACCCTTTGCCATTCCCGTTGCCTACTTCTTTCCGCCTCCTTCGTTTTCCCGCCCACTCCGTTCCAGGCATCCCATCTCCGTCATGAAGCCAAGTTTGCCCGGAGATCGTGCAATCCCTGAGACCCCAGCTCGCACTCGCATCCAACCGTCGCGAGCATCCAAGAAAACCTCATCAGTCGCGGCCGCTGTGAAAGATCTTCCCCCCATCCCGAGGCGTACCGGATTGCGATCGGTACTGCCTTCCTCCCGTAACGCAGCCAACGTTTCACTCGAACATCAGCCTGCCGTCTCGCAGCCAGCGGCCTCGACTCAGTCTTCCGCTTTCACGTCGAACCCAACCGCGGGAAGTGAGTCTCTGCCCCTGGCGGCCATCGCAAGTGCTCCACCCGCGGGCGCCGCCGCCATGCCTGTCGTCTCTTTAAAGAATGTCCCCGCCGCTACTGTTAACCCAACGTCGCTCACTGTCGCCGAGTCTGTATGCACTGCTCCGGCGACGGCGACGGCGGCGGCCGGCTCGGTCGCCATGCCGATCTCCACCGCAATACCTGCGCCGGCGGGCGCTGTCGCCACGCCGATCTCCACCGCCATCCCTGCACCAGCCGGCTCTGTCGCCATGCCGATCTCCACCGCCATCCAAGCGCCGGCGGGCGCTGTCGCCACGCCGATCTCCACGGCCATCCCTGCGCCGGCCGGCTCTGTCGCCATGCCGATGTCCACCGCCATCCCTGCGCCGGCCGGCTCTGTCGCCATGCAGATCTCCAGCGTCATCCCGGCGCCGGCGGGCGCTGTCGCCACGCCGATCTCCAGCGCCATCCCTGCGCCGGCGGGCGCTGTCGCCACGCCGATGGTCACCGCCATCCCTGCGCCGGCCGGCTCTGTCGCCATGCCGATCTCGGCGGGCGCTGTCGCCACGCCGATCTCCACCGCCATCCCTTCGCCGGCCGGCTCGGTCACCATGCCGATCTCCAGCGCAATCACCGCGCCGGCGGGCGCCGCGGCCACGACCATCACCGCCCAGAACGGAGTCAGCTCGAAGACCGCTGCCGGAACTGACCAGTTCGTGGCCCAGACTCATACTGCGGTGATGACGTCCTCGGCCGCCCATTCGCACCCAACCGCCCCAAGTGCCCTTGGAAATGTGATCGTCCCGGTCAAGCAAGGCGCGGCCGCAACAGTTGCGACAGGTACTGTCCGCCCGACCGGGTCGGGGGGGTCGGCATTGGACGTGGAGGTCGCCGGGTGCACGCAGGCCGCGGCCGCAAGCGTCGTCGTCGCGGGAGATGCCGCCAAGCCAATTGCCGTGGTCACGAATGCGGCGGCCGCTTCTGGTAACTCTTCTGGTAACTCAAGTTCGTCAGATGTCGGGAACGTTCAACGCCCTGCTTCTGTTCACGCCGCGCATTCTCAGCCTGCGGCCGCCACTGGCAACCGCAATTCGCCAACTGCCGAAGTCGTCCCTCCTGCGGACGTTTCTGTCATTCGTAACAAGTCCACTGAGCCAGAGGCTCTGCCCGCGGACTGTGTGGATATGGCGAGCCACATGCCTACTGCTGCTGGATCTCCGCCTCCGCCTGCGCCAGTGAACCCGGCCGGGTCTGTCATTGTCGGCGGTGTTGAGCCTGCTGGATCATTAGGCGTGCCAGTCAACCCTGCCCAGGTTGGCGCTACAGCCCGAGAGGAGATCGCACCCGCCAACATGAACGATGAAGTCAGAGACGTGGCCGTTACTCCGCAGGCCACGACGGCCATGCCGGTGCAGAGTGTAAGTGGTGGGAAGAAATCTGTGTTTCAGCCGAACCGATCGCACACGAGTCAGCACGTCAAGATTACTGGAGCTGAGAAGTCACCGTCGCGGGATGTGAGCGGAGCCACCACCACTCCTGGCGGCGCATCAACAGCAACGCCCCGAACCTCATGTCCGCCCGTGCAGTCGCGGCCACTTTCAAGTACCCCGACTACCTCATCTGGGCTGTGCAAGTCCCGTCCCACTCAGCAGGAACTTCTTCATGTTCCGTCGAAGCTCAGGCGTAACCGATACGCTCTGTACCCCGGCATACACGGCGCCGAAGATTTCGGGTCGTACGAACGGCGCATGGTGGACTCAACGCGTCTCACCCGCAATCACGAGTGGCACAAGTATCCAGTCGGATCCGCACTGTTCTCTCGGTACGTCCACACTGATGGCCGTATCCGGCCGGACATGCACCGTTTCAGGTATCTCTACACCCATGAAGGCGAAGAGCGTGCATTCGCGGTGTGGAACAGGTTCATTCACGTGCATGACTGGTTCATTATACCAGAGACCATACGAATCGATCGTACCTTCGCCCGGGATGAGCTGGACGTCCTTTATGTTGATCACATGGATCGTTTATTGGGGTGCGCGGCCGCGACGGGAATGAGCATCGAGATCGACGTCCTGCCTTTGGTTGCAATCGGCGATTCTCTTCTCAGTCGGTGGTGGCAGCGCTTTCATCACCTTCATGCATTGTTGACAGAGGCTGAGTGGCGGTACAGGCACGGCAGACTTGTACCAGCGGACGCAAGGGACTTCAGTGTCACCCCCAAACTGAAGCAAGAGTTCGACCGGCTGTACCCATCCACTCCTGATTGGATGACGGAGTACCACTTCCCGGCCGGGGTGCCCGTTCCTACGCCACCGTGCGTATTCTACTACCATCTGGAGATCAGGTCTGCTGTTCACCCGAACGACAGGTATATGTGGAACAGGTTGATTGAGATGGAGTTCTGTGTGCTTTACCTAGCTTCGTGGTGGCACGAAGCTTGTCGCGGACAGCGAGCCTTCATTGTTCCAGCTGACACAGTGTACTGGCTGGAGGACCGCCTGGGTTCAATCCCGATTGATCCTGATACCAGGCATGGACCGAACGGGCAGACGACGGTGCCGTACATCCTCCAAGCAATGCGCAGCGCCAATGAGACACGGCGGAAGGACCGAAACACCCTACAGTTTCGTGACCATGATCTTCGGCAGTGCGAGTTCGTGTGGAGCTCGCGGACAACAGGGTTGCAGAATTGCAACGAAGTGGGCGGCCGCCGTTTCGAACGGGGAAACGACCAAGGCGGCCGCATGTACGAGTTGGGTGTGCAACTCGCCAGGGACGGGTTTCCTCCTCGTCCGAACCGTCGCAGACCACCACCACTGGCCTCCCGTGCTGAAGATCCCCTTCAACGCCGCAGGCTGAACCCGCACGCCGACGGGTATGTCGACAGAGCACCTCGTGGACCTCCCCATGAAGAAGAACAGTATCAGTCACGCCGTTCACCACCCCGTCATCATTCGCCGCCTCAATTCCGATCCCCGCCCGTACGCTATGCCCAAAGTCCTCCGCGTGAACAGTGCATGAAGAGGATTAATGCTGGGCCCGGACAGCCTGCAGCGCATGACGTTGCGCATGAAAGGCCAAACGTGAGGGCGAACAGGGACAGTGGCAATGCATCACGCAGTTGTGGAGATCCCGGCCGGGAAGAGATCACTATCGAAGAGTTTCGCCGTCGCTACGGGGAACCGACGGACAACGATATTCGAGATGCCCGAATGGCGTCGCCGGCGGAGGTGTGGGAAGTAATGAACAATCGTCCGTCGCGGCCGCGTCTCATCCTCTATGGAGTTCCTGGGGCCGATAAGAGAAGGGCTACGGAGGGAGGTGACTATTCGTACGGGCAGCCTTGTCGTACGAAGGGTGGTTCTCGCCGTGAGGACTTCGACGGCGGTCGTGATGGGCGTGGGGGGCCTGGTTCTGGCTTTCAAGCGTGAAACAAAGTCACGAGCGCATGGTATGAAGTCATGTGAGGGACATGGCATGCAGAAGTGAGACGGCGCCGTAAACAGCACGGACGCAGGGTCGTGGGTTTTGCATGGTTCGGCTGAGTGCGATGGCGCGTTACCCGGCGCGGACGCGACTGTACATCCTGGCATGTGGACGTACCTTTCACCTGTACACAGCGCAGACGCAGGTAAATGAGTTTGACGTTGATGTTCTGGACCGTTTGCCTTGCTGTATGTTGCGGACGCTCTCCTCCGTCGCTCCAACTGCGAGGTCATGAAGGAACTCATGACGCTACATATGCACGGTCTCTGGAAGAACGCCTTCGCTACCCCGCCACCGGGGTCGCATCTACCCCGCACATGCGCATCCTGGACGTCGCTGTGGGCGCAGCCAGCATCTCGCTGCATATCACCGGGCTCGCCGACCTTGCCGGCGGCTGGTCCAATTCGGGCGGGCGCCGCGTCGCGGGACAGTCGCCGCGGCTTCCTTCTCAGCCGCCGCGCACATGCGCGTCCACTTGCGTTCGTCGGGAATACCGTCGCCGCGGCCATGCGCTCCATGGTCGCTTCGAGACTGCATAGCGGACGCTCTTAACACGGCCGTTATGCGCTCGCAGGTATGTGCAGCGCGTGGTCCGGCAGTGGCTGGCGCTACGGCTCGCGCGCCGCGCGACAAGGGACGCGGTGGTGCCCACACGGAGGTGCGGTCGGGCAGGAGCAGGGAAATACTGCACTGGCTGGGTCGCGGATGGGGACAGCGGCGAGTCCGTACTGAGCAGGTTTGCCCCGGTGAGGGCGGAACCCGGCCGAGTGGTGGTCGTCGGAATGGGATGGGGGAGAACGGGTCGGGTGACCAGCTTCGCCACAGAGCAGTGAATGCCGGTACCGCTCGATGGCGGCCGATACTGGCACTGCGTTGGCCGACTGGAGGCTGCGGTACCCTGTTAGCGCGCGAGCGATGGCGACAAGAAAGGGGAGTGGTTCGTCTAAGCCGTACTTGGGAGGGAAGGATGCGAGCCGCGTCCATGGAGAGCAAGATGCTTTCAAGAGATGCCACTTAGGGGATCCACCAGGATCTGAAGTACTTCCGATTAAAATTCGTACACGTGGATTTTTCGAACCATTTCCAGAGGGAAAACATACCCTTACCGCAATTGTTTTTATTAAACGCCAACACAGATCGTTTCTTCACTATTTTAAAACATTATTTTCAATTTTCGGTGCCAAATGCTTACGTCATGTACCGGCGCATGCCGCACACGTGGATTGAAAGCCACGTACCTGCCATCTTTCCCGTCCGCCTTTCTCAACCTTTCACCAACTTGCCACCCGTGCTTCTTCCCCTTCATCAATTCCCTCCCGACCGGCAATCTTCCCCTTCATCAATCCCGGCCGGGTCATCCAGCCTGTCTCTGTATGGCGCGCAGCGCTTGTCTGGCTCGCAGCCCTTCGCACAACTGCAACGCGCACGATCTATCAGGCACGTGCAGTATGTTTGTCAGCACAATCCCGGCCGGGTCTTCCACCCTGTCTCCGTATGGCGCGCAGCGCTTGTCTGGCTCGCGGCCCTTCGCACAACTGCAGTTGTACGTTGCATGCAACGCGCACGATCTGCCAGGCACGTGCAGTATGTTTGTCAGAACAATCCCGGCCGGGTCTTCCACCCTGTCTCTGTATGGCGCGCAGCGCTTGTCAGGCTCGCGGCCCTTCGCACAACTGCAACGCGAACGGTATATCTGGCGCGTGCAGTCTGCTTCCGCCGTCGCATACGAAAACAATCATGGAACTTTACTCTATCCGCTTCCACCTCCGAACGATATCAACTGGTGCCCAATGTATAGAACACGCCGAACCGCGTCGGCGAAGGCCTTCGAACTACCACGACGCACGTTCCATCTCGCGCGCGCTGCCCGTTTCGGCAGGCCCGTACGCAACCGTTCAACCTTCTTCATCTTCCCGAAGTTGTGCAATGACCGGCAAGGAGTCGTACCAGACGCGACCGTTCGAGATCGTCAATGGTGCCCGATATGACTGCGGCCACCGCATGCACCAGCCCTTTTCTAAACACCGTGCCCTTCTCGAGGGGTAACAGGCTGTCTTCTTCGCACAGCTTCACTTTCGCGTCCGCTTCGACTTCCCATATTCGAACTGAGACCAACTCCAACGTGCCCAATGCTCACTCGTCTTGCGGAAAATCAACGAAGTTCGTGGATGACTACTTTCATGTGTGGAACTATCCGTCTTCCCGCCCGGGCGTTAATACCAAAACGTCTTCTCCCGCAGTAACCCGGCCAGGCAATGATGCTGTCATGGGCTTCAAAGCTTCAAAGCTCAATGTCGTCCATGGTGTTCTGCGTCGTTTCCAAGGGAGCGTCAGGTAGGCCACATTGGTCCCCATCCTCGGAATTTCCAACTTCCCCAACTGCAGGTCCTTCGTCGTTACTCAGATGGAGACGGTCAAATACATCCCGCGCCACGCAGCACGTGATGCGGTGAATGTTCCGGCCGGTATTACAATCCGTCGGGGTGAGAAGGTTCATTATCTTGTCTCTGACTTTGTCTGGCACCTGCAATGAAGACCGAGCTGTTTCGGCATGCGACTCATCCGATTCCGATTCCGGGGAACTTATTACCGGAGAACGCAGTGCAGACATTACCGAGCGAAGGACACGGGCAATATGGTATACCACTTGGACGGACTGCTTATGTCCAGACAGTACGTCCTGACTATCTCCGGCGCGGCCGCCAGTGGAGTACCCATGTAACACAGCAAGTACGACATCGAGAAGATTGACGCATCGCCGCCAAGTTCTGAGGTCTTTTCCGCGATGTGCACGCTGGGCATCCGACTTCCCAGCTGATCTCACCATGACGTCATGTTCGACTATCAAGAACATCTCACGTCTGGACTTGGCGAATGTGATAAATGCGGCCGCGTTGTGTTCAAGAGCTCCAGTCTCATCGAACAGCTTCATGTCCGGGAAAACAGAGTCCGGTGGTAAGTCAGACCGGCCGGTGACCCAAGCCAACTTCAACGTGCCCTGATCAGTTGGCTTCATCTTAAACTTGTGTACGGTCCAGTCTAAGAAGACGTAACCGAGGATCTCAAAGAAGGCTTGCGGTGCCTCCCGACGCGACTTGTGTTGCAAGTTCACAAGAATGGACAAGCACCTCATCATGGCATACGCGGCCACATCATCCCGGCCGGGCTCACGATGTTTCATGGCAATCTCCAGCTTCGTGCCGTACAATAAGCGCGAGTCCCCCTTGTTGTCAGCGGCCTTCTGAGCCATGTCAATGTGCCTCTTCTCCACGAACATTCCGTTCCCGGTCGGGTTCTTCTTCAACCAATGCGGTGTAAACGGCCGCTCATCATCAAGGTGAGTACCTTCATCCGGCCGGAAACTTGCAAACCTGTTTTCTTGAGCGCAAAGGAGAACGTGGCACATCGTCCTCCTCCGCAGTTGACCAGCGGCTGGGCCGAAGCCCCTCAAGTTGACGACTTTCTTGTCTGTTGCCTTCACTGAGAAGAACAGAATATCAAGGACACGAAGTAATCCGGCCGGAGTCAGAACCTTCTCGGTTTTGAGCATTGTCTCGATCACCTCAACGAAAACGCAACGTGCGAGGCAAAAGGAAATGTTGTCCCAACAGAACGCAACGTCCAGTTCTTTGGCTTCTTCCTTCATGATTCCTTCGTACTGAGCAACCGGTTTCTCTTGGTTTTTCAAGTCGTCCTTCACGTCGACCGGCTTCACATCCACATTCCGGCCGGGAATTCCATCGACCTGCAACGTGTTCAAAGCGGCCTCAATGGATGTCACGCACTTCTGGACCATATCCATTTTCTGCGACAGTACGGATAGGTGTTCCTCTACCACCTGCATAGATGTGGAAGGAGGTGACGGCCGTGAACGCATTGAGTTCGACTTTGTCCTTTTCTCGCGACCAGTGCCACCTGAATTCGGGGATTCTCTCCTTCTCTTCTCCCGGCCGGGCAAACCTTGTCGGCCGTCAGCCTCATCATAAGTATCATCATCTCTGATATTGACATGAGGTGGTGTCGAACGTGGTGTACGGGGTTGACGGCGTTCCTGTACTTCCGGTGTCACTGTTCTCGGCAATACAATACCACCATCCCATCTGCTTTGTCGGCATCATGTGCACCCACATCTGGTTCTGGCACGTCTTCCTCATCCAATTCCAGTATGAGATCCGGAGTACTGTCCGAACTGGTGAGAACAGCCTGTGGCGGTGAAAACGTCTTGTCTCCTCTGTCATCGCCGTCGGAAAAGATCAGTGGAGCGGCCGCTATAGGTTCCGGCCGGTTATTGTCTACGACTTCAGACGAGTTTCGACGTGGACCTTGTTCCCCAATTTTCTTTCTCACACTTTTCCGCACCGGTGCGTGTTCCTCGCCATCAGATTCTTCTCCACGTTTACCAACGGCAACTTTCTCGGATGACTTTTCTGTTCCTTTCACCGGTTTCTTGGTTCCTTTTGATCCGGCCGGGATGGACTTCGTGCTGTTATGCTTATTCGCAGACTTTCGTGGCGTGTTTCGACGAGGAGGCGTGCGGACAGTACTTTCCTTTGGCGCTGTCTGTTCAAGATCCGTCGTTTCCGTGGCGGACGTGCTTGGTACTGCACGATTCCTTGGTTCAGCCTGTCCCAGTTGCGATTGGACAAGTCTCGTCGTCCGCGACGACCGCGTCTTGCCTTGGTCCCGAGGAGGCATGTTGAACACGTACGTGCAGGAAGCTGAAGATGCGTGAGAAGAACCACACCAGGTGTGGTGCTACGATGTCGCGGATCCGGTGGTTCGGTGAGTTGTGCGGCGTCGACGGCGAGGATCGTTGATATTCTAGGGTTAACTGTTTTCGAAATACTCCGATTTCAGTGGTCTCGTACTGCCTCTGCACACGTGGCTGTGGAAACGCTTTTCATTCGCTTCTCCCGTTGGAACGGGTATGAAGTCGTTCATGTGTCATGCACAACACGCTGACGGCCGTCGCTTCACCTCCGTCGTCCTGCCACAGTGGTCAAGAGCCAGGACCGATTGTTTCTATTGTTCAAGTCAACGCTTCTGAGCATTTTATTACTCAGTGCGTACTAACTCCACTGCCATGTCTCACCGTCTACCGTCCGTGTTTGAGCGCATCGACGTCCGATTTCAACTCCCGGACGGGTCGACTGTATGGTGGCCTGCAACGACTGAATCAATTACTCCGTACAAGGGGCGGTCCCGGAACTTAGCCGAGGGGTACGTAATGTACACCGCCGCCCACGGTCACCAACAGCAACGGCAGCGGGTTTATTTTCGTCCGAGTAATCGTCTCACCGGAGCGGGAAAAGATTGTGTGGAGACGACATGGCGCCTGAGCCCCAATGAAGACGACGGTGGAGATGATGAATCAGATGGGGAGAACACAGTACGACGTCCACTGCCTGGTCTTGCAACACCTTCTCGCCTTGCAGCGGAGTCCCGGCCGGGGAAAAGAAGCAGACTTCATGACTCCGTCCGGGACAACAGTGACTTGGAGGACAGTACCGCAGGCTTTTCCGATGACCTAGGGAAATTGTGGCGCAAAGTTTCTGCCCTTGAGAAACGTGTAGCATCGACTGCAGCATGCACTCACGAAGATCTCATACAAGAACGGGTGTCCGCCATTCGAGGAATATTCCGACGGTCGCTGTTCGAGTCGTCATTGACGATATCACGGCCGTGGAAAGCGGGCAAAACTGCATTCGGTGACGTACTTTCAGGCGTGACGGAAGAAGATTCACTGCGAGGGGACTACAAGCTGTTTCAGCTTATGGCGGCCGACGTCCATAACACATTCTGTGACACAGTTGGCTGCGACCGTGTCGCGTTCATACCGAGCATTCGTGAAATTGAGAGGGACGTCCGGAGGAACCGAGCACACATTTTGTTCAGAACAGCGGCCGCTCTTTTTGACTGGCTCGGAATCACCAGTGACGATGACGTACGCAAAATGATTTTGCGAGAATTCAAAGCCCAAGGGCAGTCCCGGATAAGCCTGATGGGGTCCATGGAATGGGAACACGGTGAGGAGTCGAGCCCTTTGCGAATATACGGTGGTGCAAGCACTTCCGGACGGAAAATTGCAGGCATGAAAAACGACAGACCTGTCATTGAGTTCCCGAACACGGCTTGGGATCACGAAAACGCAAGATTCGTCACCCGGCCGGGAAGAAGCAAAGCCCAGCAGGGAGATCTCACAATGGCGGCCGTCGAGAACACTTTCTCAGTTTCATGGGAAATATTTAGGCCTCTACCTACGCGCCGTTTCACGCCCTCTACGTTACATTGTGATCATGTCACTCTGGGAAACTTCATTCTGCGTTTCCCATGTGTCTTATTCAAGGGCGACGACTTGTGTACCATGATACGAGATGTAGTAACCACAGATTTGCTTGATTCCTTCTGTTCGTGATCGGGTCGTAAATAATGTATTACTCTAAACAATTTGTTGTGTTCTTCTAGTAGTATGGGATGCAAACATAATTAATTGTCATATTAATGTCATTATACCCTTAATAGGAAGGGTACTGCTCCTATCACAACCATTCCAGTGTTTCCTTACGTTCATATTCTAGTGTAGTGTCTCACTAGACTAACTATTTACGTTAAACGTCTGAAGGGTACGTCCTATGCAATATTAAACACGGAAACACCATTATACTACAGTAAACCAATAGAATTACTGCTACATGCGGAATTAATTGTAAACCATCGGAGTCTAGTGATTCAATAAATTTTTACCATGCAGTGTCAAGCTCCAGCAACCAAAACATCCTCAAATTCACACTGGCGCCTGCATTTGGTAAGCTCACTTCCGCCAGTATGATGCACATGGACGACAACCTGAAAGTGATGATTGCCGGCACCACGCGTGCAATCACCGAGATGGAGGACCGTTCATGGAACAACGTCATGAACGTGCTCTCGCAGAACCCCCCTACTCGAGCCTATGGGAGAAACCGTGTCTCGTAAGGGTACGTTCATTAAGGACTACGGCACTTCAGTCTTCAAGGTTGACGGAAGTCCCGAGAACGCCACTGCCAGAGAGGTGGCAGATTGGTTCAAGAAGTTTCATTGGTACGTTTCCTCCGCGTTACAATATTTCGCAGGCAGTTGCCGTCATGCGCGTTTTACCCATTCTTTATTTCTAACTAGACCTGGGCGAAAAGCGGCTTTTTGAAGTCGCGGCTAAAATTTGTCGACTACAATTTAGCCGACTTCGTTCGAGCCGGTTGGGGCTAGCCGGCTAAAAAAACCGCCAAGTGGCCGATCACAGCGAAGTAGCTACTTGGACGCGATTGGCCACTTGGGGGCTTTGGCTGGAAATAGGTTACTTAAGTACTTGCCAATTGGTAAGTACTCGTACCAACAAGAAGATACCCCTCGCCCCCTGTTTCTTTCCGCGTTGGACGCCTCCATCGCCACCGACGCTCACGCCTGTTGTCGTCGCGCCCAGTCGCCAACCCGGTCACGCCGGCGTTGGTCCTGCCACGCGGCATGGCATGTCGACGTCGCCCACGCCGGCTTCGCTATGGCGCGCCGCGTCTCCCGCGCTCAAGAGCTCCCGCCGCGCTGGCCCCGTAGTGCGACAGCGGCAGCCAGCCTAAACACGCCCACGTCCAAGCGGCCCGTCAACGTCGCCCAAGCCCAGCATACGCGCGCCATCGTAGTCGCCCAGTGGGCGACGCCCAAGTGCAGCATGTGCGCCATCCCTTCACAGCCCGTGTGGCCAGCGTAGAGCGCGGTGCGCTACAGAAGTGGTGCGAGACGAGGAGGCCAGGGGAAGTGTTCCTTTGCGGGGGATGATCGTGCGGGGTTGCTCGTAGAATGGATGGATCGATGGCTGGTCACTCTGGGGAGAGATAGACCAGCCCTTTTATTCGGAGCTACTACGCAATTGCGTAGAGAAAGAGGAGCAGCACCGGGAGGATGGTGCGAGCCTTGCAGGAAGGGGAACTACAATTCATGGTAGAATCCTATATACGTACTCGACGGTGCCCAGAATAAACTCGGGCACCTATGGTTGAATTGAGCAGCAGGGCGTGACTGGGTGCCACCGTAATGGCGGACAGTGCCAGCGGGCCACAATCGCAAAGGAGGGATACAGAGCGACCGCGATCTCTGGCGGTCGTGCGGATGATGGCGCTGTGGGCAGACGATGCAAGGTCGCCGGAGTAGTAGCGCGAGGCGAAGGAGTACGACTCATACCTATTTGAGTATGAGCGTATGAGGCTTTGGTTTGGCTTTCGAGTGTAATGTGCGTTTTTGGGGTCATCTGTGGTCCAATGCGTTGGACATTACAGAAATTAGTGGTACATTCCCGAAAACGGCGAGACATTAAAATTTTCGGCCAATCTCACCTCCCGATTTTGCCTATCTTCACACTGCTTTATCTCAGTTTCGGCTGGAGCTACGACCTCCAAACTTGTTCCATTGCGCTCCGCGTCGTTTTCTCTATCGAATCCCTGCGAGGCGTCCGGCTACGATGTTGGATGGCAGTGGTACACGTCTCGCAATTTCTGGGAATATAACAGGACAAAGATTTGCAACAGTAGGGATATACCACTCCTTCCTCCTTTCTTTATTTTCTATTCGTTCCTCCGCTTAGGGCCGCATTTCGAGTGACACTTGGTAAGGTTACTTTACCTGTAAACCTTCGAGATACAAGAAGCCGATCTATCAGTCTGACTCCCACGTGCGGTACTTATTCCTTAACTGCATGTGTGCATACAGAACAACACCAAAAATAGCTCACATGATGACAATGACATCCCAAGTGAGACCCCGCTTCAAAACTCTGGCCTGCTTCCTGTACTTACAGAGCTCTCCGGTTACCTCCTTTGATCTCATCTCTGCCTCCCTCACTCCCTCACTCCCTCCCTCCCTCACTCACTCACTCACTCACTGCCTAACTCCTTCACCGACAACTGTTCTGATCCCACTGACTTCTGCAAACCCTCACCAACATGATGTAACTCCATTCTCCCCGTAGGCCACGCCCCGTCCCCGCCTCCTCATATCCTCGTTCCACCATCCTTACTCTCACCATAGCGCTTTTGTATACTGTATCAGCCACGGCCCTCCCATTGCTCTTGCTCCCAAAACGGGGTGCATCTCGCATGACCTTCGCCCCATCACACACCACCTGGTGCCTGCTCTCAACGGGCCACGCTGGACGACATGCGTGGCACCTCGGACTTGTGCCCGTCGTCGTATTTTGTCGCCTTCCCCTCTAACAAGTGTCAGAAATGCCCGGCCGGCACCTGTCGACGGGGAAACCGCTGCATTTGCCCGCGCGAGTGGCAGACTTCGTCTACTGAACCGCTCGAGTGCCAGGCCTCGTTCGGCGCGCCTGGCCGGACTCGCTCGACAAAGAGGACGTCGACTACCGCTCTTTTCGAGACGACGCCGCCAAGACCACAGCTTCTGTAGCCAGCTGTTGCTCGCTTTCCAACAAGCTTTCCGCCCTGCGTGGACTGTCACACAGTTGTCCAAGCAGGTACCTCACTGGAGTCCTTGAAAAGTGCGGGCGTTGCGGGCCTGGAACGTGTCGCCTTGGGAACCAATGGTATTGCCCTGAAGCCTTCCTCGGCTGGACCGACGGACACGGCCAATGCGAAGAGAGCTTAGGCGAGGCTTGGCCCGATTATATCGGCCGCGAGGACGTGTACTGGAGCAGCTGTGGCGACAAGCCGAAGCCCGTCATCACCAAGGGCTCCGCCACTGCACCCGCGACTACTGCCACTGCGGCCGTAACGCCAACCACTCCTGCGACATCGGCTACAGCTTCCTCTACGGCCAATGCATCGACCACGGAAGATACA
>JAULBV010166655.1:0-21541 GCA_032358295.1 Pterothamnion heteromorphum | reverse complement strand
GGTGGAACGGATTCGCCATAAATACCACGGAGGGAATAAATGTGGCCACCTTTACCAACGCCCAGCTTAAATCCATCGCCCTTCATCGAGGCTAGGAAAACCTGCTTCTCCTCAATGCCCTCAATCCAAGTGGAGCCGGCAGGCTGATAGTCGAAAGAACAGCTCGTTGCCTTAGCAGTCGAGGTCAGCCCTGATTGTGGGAAGAGATCGAGAACAGAAGCCTCTTGCTTCACGGGTGCAGGAGCCGTCGCCGTTTCCGCAGACACGGAAGCAATTAGGACTGCAGGTAGAAAAAACAAACTGAACCGAGCTGAGAAAGGTTTTGTCTTCATTTTAAATAGTAAGTTGGATTAGAAAAAAGTCTAGGCGTGAGCCTCCTCTTCTTCGTCATCATCATCAGCCGGGCAATCGCGCTTTGTTCTTTTCAGAACAATCATGAGCAAGACTACAAAGACAACAAAGAGAATTCCCGCTGTCGCAAACTGGCAAGTAATTGCCTTATTCATCGCAAAGAGCAAGCTGACAACTGTTCCGACAACCAAAGCCCAATCAAGGAGAATCGCTGGAACATGGTGAGCAGGCTCATAATTAGGAATCTGTCTCGTTACAGGACGCCAGCCGAGTTCGAAAATACGGGTGCGCAGCACAAACTTCTTCAAGTTCTCCATATCCGTAGGAGCGGTCATCATAGAAACACCCACTACCGCAACTAGGCCAACAATAGTCATCAAGAGCATCCGTGCGCCAAGGAGATCTTGGTCATTTGTAAAGCTAACTCCTTCAGGTAAATTTAGTAGCCATGTCATCGGGCCATCAAAAAGCGGCTCCATAGTGCCGAAGAAAACACTCAAGACAAGATGGCCTTTAAGCAGCGTAAGCGCGACTACCCAGTTCACGACAAAGGCGGCAAGCTCGCCCTTGGCATTAATACGCCACCAAATCCAACGCATGACACCGACAACCGCCGCGCCGCCACCGACAACAAAGAAAATGTTAAGTAATTCCTGGATACTATCAGCAAAGAAGCTGATTACTCCTCCCATGACCGCGACAAATAGGGTCAATAGTCGCGCAACCGTAACATAGTGTTTCTCCGAGGCCGTCTTGTGAATGAAACGACGATAGAGGTCATTGACCATGTAGCTTGATCCCCAGTTAAAGAGGGTACTCATCGTCGAGATGAAGGCTGCAATCATTGAGGCAATCATCACTCCGCGTAAACCTGTCGGCATGATTTCGAGAATCATGCGCGGGTAGGCCGCATCATCTCCTGCTTCACCCATGTCTTTAAAGACCAGAATCGAAGCCATACCAACGACAACCCATGGAATTGAAATGACAGCGTAATAAACAATCGTGTGCAGAAGCATCGCATTGGAGGCATCGCGCGTTGTCTTACAAGCCAGAATACGCTGAGCCTGGTAGCCGCCCGAAAGAGCAACACCCCACCAAAGAATTCCAAAATAACCAATCACGTTCCAAATCGACATCGCGCCTGATTCGGAACTGGCACCAGTCCCCAGTTCGGTTGTCACTTTTGGGGCTAAATTCATCGTATTTCCACGCCAATCCTCTTGCGCTGCGAGTTGGTCAACCATTGAAGTAAGACCACCTACATGCTTGACCGATAGCCAAGCCAAGAGAAAGGCTCCAACCGTCGCGATAATAAACTGCACAAAGTCAGTATAGACCACTCCATAAAGACCACTGAACGCACAGAGGATGAGCGCAAAACCCATCACCACCATCGTCGCAATGACTTGAGGTGAGGCTTCAAAAAGCCCCAAATCAATCGGAGCCGTCCCAAGGCCTAGCGCTTCTTGAGAGATCGTCACCATCGCCTTCGCAACCCAACCAATAATCAGGGGACAAATTACCAATGCGCCAACTCCTGAAGCAAGCCCACGCAGGAAACCCGCTGATTTTCCAGAATAACGGAGCTCAAGGATTTCATTGTCAGTCACCACACGCGAACGGCGCCACATCCGGGCAAAAAGAACGACCCCAAGAGCCGAACCAATCAGCGGAGCCCAGTATTGCCATACTGCATGAACACCATATTGACGAACCAGTGAGCCAACCCAAAGCGGAGTATCAGCCGCAAAGCTCGTCGCAATCATCGACGCACCCGCAACATACCATTTGAGACTCCGTCCAGAGACGAAGAATGAATCTACACTCTCTCCAGCCTTACTGCTGAAATAGACCCCCACGAGGATCATTGCTAAGATAAAAACGATAACTACTGACCAATCAATCCAATGCATAATATTTTTTGTGTTGTTTAAGAGACCTCCATGACCGGAAGATTTCTGGGAGACTCATCATCATCGCCAAAAACAAAAATTTCCCCAGCCTTTAAAATAATTTCTTTCCAGACTCCCTCATTAAAGGGATCTTCAACCTGAATAGTTTGGTCTTTTCCTAAAGAACAGAACTCCGCACGCAGTTTTTTCTTCTCCGTATCCCACTCCATGGACAAGCGAATTCCGCCCATCGTCATCAAGCCCTTCACGGAGCCTTTGCTCCACTTATCAGGCAATGCCGGAAGCAAGGAAACGCGACCCGGAACAGAAAAGACAAGCATCTCTTGCACCGCAGAAGACCAGCCCATATTCGCATCAATCTGGAATGGTGCCCACTGCATGTTCACCCCGATTCCCATTTGACGCCAATCATTGTGCGTCGTGTAAAAGTTATTTTTCAAGCAAGAACGTGACATCAAGTTCATACAGTCAAGAGCCTGATTTCCGTCTCTCATCCGTGCGTAAACACTTGCCATGTGAATGAGTGACCAACCCGTCTGTTCGCTTAAGCCAATCTCCAATCGCTTCTGAATCGCGATTTCGAAGGCTCCAAAAATCTCAGGGTCTTCAGCCTTCGTCACTTCATGTCCTGGGAAAACCGGGTAGATATGGGACTGGTGACGGTGGTGATAATTGTCTTCAAAGGAAGGATGAATCCACTCCTGCACCGCCCCATCTTCATTGATTTGGTAGGGGGGAATCTTCTCGAGCATTCCCTTCCATTTCGTCACCTCTTCGTCAAATTCGCTATCCCCTAAAACGGTGGCGGCCTCGACAAGGTTCGTCAGCACCTCCTTTGCAAGAGAGAAGTCCATGCTGGAGTTCATTGCGACTTCCATATTCGATCCCATCCCTTTTCCATCCCAGAAATTCCCAGCGGTGTTCTCAGGAGAATTTGACGGCGAACTTTGGAAATAACCGTCCGCGCCAATCGTAAAGAAGTCTTCATAAAAAAGAGCCGTCTCACGCAGGAACGGCAGTGCCTGCTTGCGCAAAAAGTTCTCATCCCTTGTGAAGAGATAATAATGGAAAAAATGCTGCGCCACCCAGGCCGCTCCACCAGTCCAGTGGATGATATGCGGCTTAATGGTCTTCAAAAGACCAGACTCTGGAGTTGTCACCGCTGGAACGTAAATCCCTCGGCAACCATAAAGCTTCTGCGCATTCTCGCGGAAGTCATCCATCTTCTCCTCAAAGTAATCGAACACCGGCAACAACGTCTCCGGCATCTGACCAGAGAGAGCCTGCCAATAAATCATCTGCAAGTTCTCATTGGCCATATGGAAAGTCCAAAAACCAATATACTCACCACACCACTTCCCAAGAAGCGGGCATGGTTTTCCGCTCGGACGAGAACTCGAAATCAGTAAATAGCGGCCATAGGACCACATTTTCTCAACTAAAGCAGTTGGAGCCTCCCCGTCATAAGCATCCAAAAGAAGCTCTTCGTTTGAGAGTTCATGACTTGTGGATCGAGCACCAAGATCTAACTCGACTCGCTCAAAAAGCTCTCGGTGTTCGGCCTCATGCGGAGCAAGAAGATTTTCATAATTCGCATCAAGCCCATTGAGCTGATCCGTCAACTCCGCCCAAGCAGACTCCCTTGAGCCTTCCGCGAAGAGCTTAATCATTACAAGCACGCGCTGATTTCCTTTAATCTTCAGGGAGTCTTTACCGATCGAAAAGGGAACCGCCTTTGCGCCTTCGTCCGTGATCGCAACAACCCGTGCCACCGCCCCAAAGTCCGTCCCATCCTCATTACGCGCCGCATAACGAACCAGCCCAGAAGCATCAGCTTGTTCAAAATCCACCTCTACATTGGAAGGTAATTCGACGACCTCGCCGATCGCGGAGACTCCGTCTTGCTCATGCTTGTGTAGGCTCAGATTTACCTTGAGCTCTAAAGAAGAATCACTCGCCCCAATTTCCATCACCACCACGTCATCCGTGCGGGAAACAAAAAGCCGACGGCGGTAAGAAACGTCTCCGTCCATCCAGCTTACGGTCGCCTCACCAGTCTCCATATCAAGCTCCCGTCGGTAATGACGGAACCCCTGAGAGATCGGCATCTTGATATTTAAATCTCCCAACGGCAAAGGCGTCCCTGACTCCGGCTCATAGCCACGGTCATTGAGTTCGTCTTGATAAATATTCATTGCCTTGAAGAAATCACCCTTCGCCTGCAACTCACGCACCTCGGCCAGCTTATCACTGATATCAGGTAACTCGGGAGTCTCGGAAAGATGCCACAAATCTTCATGCGTCAACATGACTGTCTCCTCATGCACCGCGCCATAGACCGCAGCCGCAATCGAGCCATTTCCACAAGGAATCGCTTCTCTCCACATCGCACCCCACCAAGCGGCTGGGTATTTCATCAAAAGTTTGTTTTTCATCAAAAAAAGAAGCGCACCCTCACCAGCCAATCAGAAGGAAGATCAGCCAGATTGTTTGCGCGTAAATTATCGTTTAATTAGATCACCCAGTCTTATCCGCACAAATCGGCATCAACTAAGTCCGCACTCTATACCTTAAAACCGGATGAAAAGAAAGCATATCGTCACCATTCAGGAGGCTTTTCATGCCCCGTATTTACGTGATGCCGCTCCTCGAAAATGATCACCTCTCAATCGCATGAATAAGGAAATTGCTCTCTTTCAGTTAAAGAAACGCGCTCGATCACGACACACAATCCATGAACACAGCACTCCTGCTCAATCGCAAAGTCGAATGGATCCTCCGCGCCGTCATCGCGGTCATCATCCTCCAAACTCTCCGCTTCAAATTCCTCGCCCACCCCGACTCCGTCGCCCTCTTCTCCGAGGTCTCCACCTTTGTCACCGGCGATGCCGGAATTGAAGCCCTCATCCGCATCGGCACCGGAATCATCGAACTCATCGCAGGAGTTCTCCTTTTCACTCCCCGCTACCTCTACGGAGCCATCCTCGCAGCAGCCACTATGTTCGGAGCCGTCAAGACCCACCTTTTCATCATCGGCATCAACTTCCACAATGACGGAGGCGCCCTTTTTGCGGCGGCCATTATCACTCTCCTCGCCAGCCTCACCATCATCTTCAACCACCGAAAAACGCTCCCCTTTGTCGGAAAATTCTTTAACTAATCCTCAACCAAAAACAAAAAAGCCACCCTTCTCACGAAGGGTGGCTTTTACTTTAAAATAGAAACGGTCAGTAACTTAGAACTGGCTTTGCTGAGGAACGATTTTCAACTCCACCCGGCGGTTCTGCGCCTTACCAGAAGAAGATCCATTACTCGCAATCGGAGAACTCTCCCCGTAACCTTGCGTCAAAAGACGGCTTCCGGCAACGCCACCCTGATTCAGAGCATACGCAACACTCTGCGCACGTCGCTCAGACAAGCCTTGGTTGTAGCTTGTTGATCCATCGGAATCGGTATGACCATCAATACTGATCTTCGTCTTGTCATACTTCTTCAATACCAAGGCGACAGAATTCAAAGTTGATCCAAATTCGCTACGCAAATTCGACTGACCAACATCAAAGGTAATATCACTCGGCATATTGAGAATAAGGTCATTTCCAGAACGAGTTACGCTCACCCCAGATCCACGGAGTTGCTCGCGAATCACCGCTTCTTGGCGATCCATATAAACACCAATTCCCCCACCAATCGCCGCACCAGCAACCATTCCGCGGATCGCTCCTTTACGAGAGTCCTTACTACCGGTGTTCTTTCCAATAATCGCCCCAAGTCCTGCGCCCACTGCTGCTCCAACACCGGTGCCAACCGTCGCCTTATTAAGCTGCTTCTGGCCGGTATATGGATTCGTCGTCATGCAGCTAGAAAGTAAAAGAGCCGAAAGAGCAGCTACTGCTGGGACCGTCTTAGTGAGGAGATTTTTTTTCATTATTTTGTTCATCATTGATAGAGTTATTACTATGACGACTAGCTTAGCGAAATATTCAACAATTTCAAACGAAAGGTAAAGATTCGCTGGATTTCATGCCCGCTCTCAATTAATTTCACGCCCCTATGGAATTCAAAAACGTCACCGCCCACGCCGAAGCCAACCTCTACTTCGACGGCAAAGTCATCTCCCACACGATCATCACCGAAAGCGGAGAACGCAAAACCCTCGGCGTCATCCTTCCCGGCACTTACCACTTCGGAACTGAAGCGGCCGAGCTCATGGAAATCGTCGCCGGTCAATCTTCTCACAAACTCGACGACAGCGAAGACACCCACCTCACCTCAGCGGGCGAGTCCTTCAACGTCGCCGCCAACAGTGGATTCACGATCACCGTCGAAGCACCCACCTCCTACGTCTGTAGTTTCCTCAGCTAAAGACCATCCACTTTAACCAAAAAAAAACGGCACCTCCCGAAAGGAAGTGCCGTTTTTTGTTTTTGAAAATCTCTTAGAGTTCCTTCTCAGTCTTCGCGTCAATGATGAGAAACTTCTCACGGTGCATTCCCGCATCACTGCGGAAAATCAAGCGACCGGTATGAGAACGCTCCAGCTCACCAAGGATCTTAGCATCTTCTTTCTTGAAGCGATTCAGAACCTCAGACTGCACAACGACGATCAAGTCGCCAATGTCCGCCCCAATGTCGTCATTATGACGGTGGATGATCGTATTCAAACGACGCTGAATCTCAATCGACATCGTCATCGTTGTTTTGATACGTCCACATCCTTGGCAATAAGGACAAGTCTCATTCAAAGCATCACGCAAACTTTCGTTCAATCGCTGACGCGTCATCTCCATCAGTCCAACTGAGGAAATCTGAAGCACCTGTGTCTTCGCCTTATCACGGGCAACCCTCTCGCGCATTGCGCGGTAAACTTGCATCTGGTCACGGCGGTGACGCATATCAATAAAGTCAATCACCACGAGTCCGCCCGAGTTCCGCAAGCGGAGCTGACGCGCCACTTCCTCAGCGGCCTCGATATTGGTTTGCAGAATCATCTTGTCCACATCACGGGCGCCACGGTTACGACCCGTATTCACGTCCACCGCAATGAGCGCTTCTGTTTCATCAATCACGATATAGCCACCACATGGCAACCACACCTCACGCGTAAACGCTTGGTCAATCTGCTTCTGGATCCCGATCTTTTCAAAGACCGACTGGCGAGATGGAAAGAAATGCACGCGGCGCTTCGCACGGCGGGAAACCTTCCCCGCGATCTCACGAATCTCCTCCGTCACTTGCTCGTCATCACAGATTAGCTGATCCACATCATCGGTCAAAAAATCACGCGCGGTGCGCTCCACAAGACCTGGCTCTTGGAACACTCGCACCGGAGCTTGGTTGTTATCGCGGACATCCACAATGTCCTCCCACTGCTCCTTAAGCATTGCCAAATCACGCACAAAGTGACGCGCACGCTGGCCTTGGCAAATCGTCCGCATAATGACGCCCATTCCTTCAGGCACGTCCAATTTCTGAATGATCTTCATCAAGCGCGCACGCTCTTTTGGATTATCAATCTTGCGAGAAATACCAAACTGATCTGAAAAAGGCATCAGCACCAAATAACGACCGGCCAAAGAAACATTCGTCGTGACTCGTGGACCCTTCGTCCCGATCGCGCCCTTCGACACCTGAATCATAATCTCCGAACCAATCGGATAAATGCTTGGGATGTCCTTGGACTGAATCTTTTTCTTCTTTTTCTGCGGGCGTCCCGCACGCTTGATCTCCTCAAGACCACCGTCCAAGGCTGCTGGAATCGCGTCCCAGAAGTGCAAAAAGGCATTCTTTTCCATGCCAATATCGACGAACATTGCCTTCAGGCCGTCCTCGATATTTTTAACCCGACCCTTGAAGACACTGCCAACGATATTGGTGTCGCCCTCGCGCTCGATGTTATATTCTTCAAGGCTTCCGTCCTCCACCAGCGCCACGCGGCGCTCGAGTTTTTCGGAGTTGACGACAATTGTATTGCCCTTGAGTGGGTTCACCTCTCCGCCAAGACGGAGAGCCTGCTTGATTCGCTCGATCATAATTCAGATAAAAGTTGGAAATTAAAAAACGCATCGCGTTGTGTTAAGAATAACTAAAGTTTTCATGTAGGCTGTTCTCTCTTCGGTCTCTACCAGTCGAGAAAACAGCCTAAACGGGAAAACCTCATAATCTGAAACGCCCGAAAAAGCACGCTTTTTCTAAAAAACAACCCTTCATCCTACTTAATCATCCACCTCATCAGGTAATCAAGCTAAACTCCGCTAGCCCAACGCTTCCTCGTATTTCAAAAGAGCCTCCACCCGAGGCGCGTCCAACTTCGCACGCCCATCCAAATCACACAGCTCAATCAAAAAGGAAACCGACACCAAATCGGCCCCCAACTCCTTGAGCAACTCGATCGCCGCCGCCGCCGTCCCTCCGGTAGCTAATAGGTCATCAATAAGAAGCACCTTCTCACTCGGCTTCACCGCATCTTGGTGAATCTCCACCACCGCGTCTCCATATTCCAAAGAATACGCCCGCTCATTCGTCGTCCACGGGAGTTTCCCTTTCTTACGCACCGGCACAAACCCCGCATCCAAAATCATCGCTACCCCCGCCGCAAAAATAAACCCCCGCGCATCAATCCCCACTACCTTATCAATCTTTTGCCCCTGCGCCGTTTCCGCTAAAAGCTCCAAGCAACCACGGAACAACTCCGCATCAGCCAGCACCGGCGTAATATCTTTAAACAAAATACCCTCCTTCGGAAAGTTAGGCACATCCCGAATCTCCTTCTCCAAATCAGCAACAGTAATCATAGCCATTCCACCCAATCACAACCACCCATTGAGTCAAGAACCCTTCACCAAGAGACCTCTCTAAAACAAAACTTCTAAAAAATAACTCTTGATTGTCAGCCCCTAAATCCTAACCCTCAAACTCATGCGCTGGGAAAAATTACGCCGAAGCAAGAATGTCGAAGACCGCCGTGGTCAATCATCAGGAACCCGTATGGGTGGTGGAGGCGGAGGACGCCCCCTCGCCATGGGTGGTGGTTGCGGAACAATGATCCTCCTTCTCGTCCTAGCCCTCGTCTTCAAAATCAACCCCGCCCAGCTCATGAATCAAGGCGGCGGCGGTGGAGCGGTCCAACAGCAACAGCAGCAGGCTCCCCAACCAACCTCCAAATCTAGCGACCAGTTTCAAGACTTCATTACAGGAATTAAAGGCTCTACCGAAGATGTCTGGACCACCATCTTCGCCAAATACGGGAAAGAATACCGCCCTTCCAAAATGGTCAGCTACACCGGATCCACCCGCATGAGAACTGGTGGTTTTGCTGACTCCCGCATGGGGCCCTTCTATCTTCCAGCCGAAGAAACAATCTACCTCGACCTCAACTTTTTCCAGCAAATGGCGACTCAATTCCGCGCCAAAGGCGATTTCGCCTACGCCTACGTCATCGCGCACGAAGCAGCTCACCACGTGCAAAAGCTTCTCGGTCAAACCGATAAAGTCCACGGACAACAAGGACGCGTTTCTAAAACCCAATACAACCAACTCTCCGTCCGCCTCGAACTCCAAGCCGACTTCCTCGCTGGCGTCTGGGCTCACCACGCCGACAAAAAGATGCGTGCTGAACAAGGTCACCCTCTCCTCCAAGACGGCGACATCGAAGAAGCCATGCGTGCCGCCTCTGCAATCGGCGACGACGCCCTCCAACGCCAATCTGGCGGACGCGTCATCGAAGACTCCTTCACCCACGGCACCTCAGAGCAACGCCTCCGTTGGTTCATGAAAGGCTACAAAACCGGCGACATCAACCAAGCCGACACCTTCACCCTCCCCTACCACTCCCTCTAACAAGGAATCAGGTCACCACCTTTCATTAGTGTGTTTAGGAGAGCTGACATTCCAGTCCGCTTCTTGATGACCGACGATAGCCGTATCTTGAGTGGGTATTATTTCTTTAAATGCTCTAACGACCCCAGCAGTCCTTCTGAAATCTTTGCGCCTTCGCGCCTTTGAGGGAGAAATATAAGGAGACCGCTTCGTGAAACAAACCGAGCCGAATGTAGCTTAAGCGCGAAGTCAGCTTCCCGCATCCAGAACGCGAGTTTAGCTCACACCCAACAACCGTTAAACCCCTTCCCGAGGGAGACTAACCGTAAAGAGCCTGTGCACGCTTCATCATTTCCTCCGGGCTCACCTCTTCCGTAATCTGCGTGAACGACCAACGATATCCGAAAGGATCCAGCGTAATAGCCGTCCGCGCCCCCCAAAACTGGTCCTGCGGCGCACTCAAGCCCTCCGCACCCGCTCCCAAAGCTTGCGTATAGGCGGCATCACAGCTCTCCACCGTAATCGCAAACAAACAAGAGGCCTTGGCCCCCTCCTTCATCGCAAACGCATGCCACTCTTCCGCTTCATCAGAAATAAAAATACGAGTATCGCCAATCATAAACTCTGCATGAGCAATTCCACCTCCCGGCAAAGGCATTCTAAAAAGCTCATTAGCTCCATAAGCTTTCGTATAGAAATCAAGAGCAGACGCAGTATCAGAAACAGTCAGGGAAAGATTCACAGTAGGCATTTAACAACGATGCCCACTACCCTAAATCAATTCAAGCTCTAAAAGGACAGTCAGTTCAACTCAACCTCACTCATCCTAAATAATAATGTTCCCCTTCACCGTCATCAGAACTTATCCTCTACATTGATGACCGCAACTTTCACCCCTCTGCTCTCCGGACTTGTCTTATTGCTAGGCGTAGCCACCACCAACGCTCAAGCAATCGACCAAGTCTCCGTCGGAACTGAATTCACCTACGGCGTGCACAAACTCAAATGGACCGCTGACTCCAACGACAACAAGCTCATCGACCTCGGCGAAGCTCATGTTCATCGCGATAAAACATGGTCCCCTCTCGACAAAAACGAATTCAAAAACCTCATCCAGCGCCGACGAGCCAACCTCCACCTCCAAGAGATCGCCTACACCTATAAGAAGACCCCCACCCGCGACCTCAACCTCTATCTCGACCTACCAGAGGACTGGAAAGCCACCGACAAACGCCCCGCCATCATCTGGTTCTTCGGCGGCGCCTGGACGACGGGAACTCCTTTTCACTTTAAACCCCAAGCCGCCTACTTTGCTAAACGTGGCATCGTCTGCATCCGTCCCGACTACCGTATCAAAACCATCGACGACAGCCCAAGCGACGGCTACCTCTCCGGCATGGATGCCAAAACAGCCCTCCGCTGGGTGCGAAAAAACGCAGCCAAACTAGGTATCGACCCCGACAACATCATGACCGGTGGTGGCTCCGCAGGCGGCCACCTCGCCATCGCCACCCAGCTCCCTGACCTCAACGACCCCGCCGACGACCTCTCCATTTCCACCAAAGTCTCCGCCCTCCTCCTGCACAACCCCTACGTCGTGCGCATCAACGAAAAAAGCTGGATCTACCAGCTCGACTTCAAAACCCTCCCCCCTGTCTGGGTCGGTTACAGCACCCTCGACAAAGGAGCCTACACCAACGACCCCAGCACCAAACGCGGCGAACGAAGCGGTGAAAGCTTTGTCAAAGAACTCACCGCCTCCGGCATCCCCCTGCGCACCTATATCAAAGACGAAGGCGGCCACGGTTTCTGCTCCGGCCCACCCCACCTCGCCGCCAGCACTGCGGACATTGCCGACTTCCTCGAAAAGCAAGGTCTCATCAAACCCGCCACCAATCCAACCCCGCCACCCCTCCCCAACACTCATCAAGAAGCAAGCGGCGGTCTCAGTGTCCAGCACCTCCAAAAAGTCGAACGCGGAGAACTCACCCCAAAAAAGCCCCAAACCCTCGACTTCGTAAGCAAATAAACCTGCCCTAGACAAAACGTCCTCCCCATCCCCGCTGAATAAAAATCTTAAATCTTAAATCTTAAATCTTAAATCTTAAATCTTAAATCTTAAATCTTAGCTTTGCGCCTTCGCGTCTTTGCGGGAGGAAAAAAAACCCATAGCACTCATGTCTCAAACGTTCAAAACCATCCTAGCCCTCTTCAGCCTCCTCCCTGCGACCGCTCAGGAACCACCCGTAAACATCATTTGGCAAAGCCCAAGCGAGAACGAGCACGGCTCCATGCCGATCGGGAACGGCGACCTCGCCGCCAACGTCTGGGTCGAACCCAACGGTGACCTTTTATTCTACCTGTCTAAAAGTGACGCCTGGAGCCGCAACCAAGATCTCCTCAAACTCGGGCGCATTCGCGTCCGCCTCGACAAGCCTCTCGTGCAAGAGGGCCATCCCTTTAAACAAGAACTCGATCTCTCTACCGGAACGATCCGCATCACAGGAGCAGGAACAACGCTCGCCTTCTGGATCGACGCCCATCACGACGTCGTCAATGTCGAGATCGACCGCCCCGAACCCTTCAACGCGAAGGTCTCGCTTGAGTCATGGCGCACTCCAGAGGCGAAACGCTTTGGCGGTGCAGAGCCCGACACCATTCTCCCCGCACAAGGGAATACGGTGCGTTGGTATCAGCGAAACAAAAGCAGCATCTACCCCGAGAGTTTAGAGCAACAGCACCTCGGACACTTGACCGAGAAATACCCGGATCCGCTCCAAGCCCTCACCTTTGGAGGCCTCATTTCTGGCGACGGTTTACAATCCCAAGATGCGCAAACCCTCACCACCACCCAGCCACTCAAACGCCTCCATCTGCGCGTCCAAGCCCTGACCGCGCAGACCGAAACCGCCGAGCAGTGGGTTGAAAAAATCGAAACCCAACGCACCACCACCGAGCAAATCCCCTCCCCACAAGCCCGCGCAAACCATGAAGCCTATTGGGCCAACTTCTGGTCACGGAGTCAGCTCCACCTCAGCGGCTCACCCGAGGCCGACCGGGTGAGCCAAGCCTACACTCTTCAACGCTGGGTCCAGTCCTGCGCAGGTCGCGGTGCCTTCCCAATCAAGTTCAACGGCTCCCTCTTCACCGTCACCGGTTCCGAAATTGATAAGAAAACAAAAGAGGTCATCCACCACGACCCTGACTACCGACGCTGGGCAGGCTGTTACTGGTTCCAAAACACACGCGAACCTTACTGGGCGATGCTCTACTCCGGTGACTACGACCAGATGAAGCCCCTCTGGAAAATGTATCGCGACGCTCTCCCCCTCCTCAAGGACCGCACCAAAACCTACTTCAAACACGACGGCGTTTTCTTCTCCGAAACAATGCACTTTTGGGGCCTCAACCGCCAACAAGACTTCGGACGCAACAACCCCGACTTTCTCCCCACCAACCCGTGGATTCGCTACTACTGGGACAGCGGAAACGAGCTCTCCATGATGATGCTCGACTTTTACGCTCACACCAAAGACGAGGCCTTCGCCAAAACAACCCTCCTCCCCATCGCCAGTGAGGTCGTCAAATTCTACGATCAACACTACCCACGCAACAAAGAGGGAAAAGTCCACTTCACCCCCGCGATGGCCCTAGAGACTTGGCACACCGCCGAGGACCCCTTACCCATCGTCGTTGGCCTCCACACCGTCTTGAGCGGACTCCTCAATTTACCCGAAACCCTCACGACCGCCGAGCAACGCACCAACTGGAAACGCTTCCGCACCGAACTTCCAGAAATACCGATCGGAACAGAAGGCACAACTCAATGGCTCAAACCCGCACGCGTCTTTGCCGATAAAAAGAACAGCGAAAACCCCGCGCTCTACGCCGTCTTTCCCTACCGCGCCTACACCATTGGCAAGCCCAACTTAGAAATGGCACACGAGACCTGGCGGCGGCGCTTAGTAAAACGCAGCGGCGGTTGGTCACAAGATCCCATACAAGCCGCGATGCTCGGTCTCACCCAAGAAGCCAAAGATTACGTCATCCACAATGTCACGAACCGCTCCCCCATTGGCAGGCAACCCGTCGTTGTCCCACGCTTCCCCGCCTTCTGGGGCCCCAACTTCGACTGGACTCCAGATCAATGCCAAGGCTCCGTCACCATGATCGCCCTCCAACGCATGCTCATGCTCTGTGATGGAAACGAGATCCGCCTCCTCCCCGCATGGCCAAATGACTGGAATGCCCGCTTCAAACTTCACGCCCCCAAAAATACCACCGTCGAGGGCGAGGTCAAAAACGGAAAAGTTATCAACCTAAAAGTCACTCCAGAATCCCGCCGTAAAGACGTCGTTATCGAAGGACCATAGAGAATTTCTAGACGCCTATAAAAGGGACGGTATTTTTAAGAACGTTTTAAAGAACGAAAAGGCACTTATTCTCTTACTTCCTGCGGAAAGTGAGAGCGGTTAGACCAGCAAGAACGGCTAGAAGAGAGGCACTTGGCTCCGGAACATTAACGTGGGTGAGGTCACCGCTGAAGCTCCAGCGTTCGAACTCTAGGAGATAGTCTCCAGTTCCGGCGAGATCAGCGCGTGACTGAAGCTGAGGAAGGTTGGCCGCACCCATTTGATCAACCGCGACTCCGGAGCCAACATTAGCACGTGACTGATAGAAAATTGCGAGGTCTGACCCATCATAGATTCCTCCGAAACTACTCGTATCAACATTTGAGATGCCAAGGGTGGCTGTTGGCTCCGTATCCCATGAACCATCCACGACTTGCCAACTGTTGTTGTTAGCTCCAGTGTGTGTATACGAACCTGCTTGCGTAAATGATCCACCACTAACGCTAGTGGTGAGAGAGGCTCCAGCCGAGTTGATATTCGTAAAGGCCGCATTTGAGACCCCAGAAACGGTGTAGGCCGTGTGGTTAAAAACGAAGTCAGTATAGGCACCCAAGACTCCGTCCCGAGGTCTGAAGCGAATCTCACGGAAGGTTTCAGTGATCGAAAGGTTGATCACCTCGTTCGTGATAACGAGAAAGTCTCCAGCATCAGTCGCGGCATCATAAGTGGCAATCGTGGCACCACGGTTAGCAGCTGGGGCCGATAAAACGGTGGAGTTGTCAGCAATCGTTCCCGCAACAGGCATGATAGACTGTGTCGCCGCATTGGCGGCAATGGTGTTTACACTATTGTTAGTGTGACTATCTAAGGCCATTGACCAAGTTCCACAAAATACTCCTGAGGCGTTGTAGACATCTTGGCCATTAGAAACAGCCGTATGAGCAGCTCCTCCAGCATCAAAGCCTAGTGGAGCAACGGTTGATACAACGGATGCCGCGTAACTAAAACAAGGGACTAACAGTAAAAAGGGAAGTGTGCGTTTCATAATATTTAGTAAAAGATTCCCCTATCAGATACCAAAAAAACCTATTAGGTGTCTAGCCTATAAACCCCTTCTATCGACCGCTCCTCTATACTACGGTCTTCTTCCCCGCTTTTCGGCTTGTCGATTAGATACCCAAAGCTTACTCAAAACGCATGAAAACCTTCGCCTCTGCCACCCTGATTTTACTAACCGCTATCACGCCCCTACTTGCCTTCACCCCTAAAGACGTAGCAAAGCTAGCCTTGGGCGACTCAGCACCAGACTTCAGCCTCCCGTCTACGGCAGGCAAAACATTATCCTTAGCCGACTTCAGCGAACCGGACGTGCTCATGATTTATTTCACAGGAACCCACTGCCCCGTATCCCATGCCCAAGAACTCCGTATGCAGAAACTGGTTGCCAGCCTCAAAGACTCCAGCTTTGGAGTCGTCGCGATCAACCCTAACCACAACGACGGCTGTCGCCCCGATGAGTTTAGTTACTCTAAATACACCGAATCTTTCGCCGACTCGAAACGATACGCTGAAAATTTAGGATGGTCCTTCCCCTTTCTTTACGACGGTGAAAAACAACTCACGGCCCGCGCTTACGGCGTCACGAACACCCCCCACGTCTTCATCTTCGATAAAGAACGCAAACTCCGTTACGTAGGCCGCTTTGATGACTCACGTTTCAGAGATCCAGCTTCCGTAAAAAACGCAGACGCAGAGAACGCCATCCGCGCCCTCCTCGCCGGAGACCCCATCAAAGTCACCAGCACGAAACCCTTTGGTTGCTCGACCAAATGGCGAGGGAAGAAAGAACTCGTAAAAGCTGACAATGCAACATGGGAAGGTCAAAAAGCGGTCATCGAGAAAATTGATTCAAAAGGCATCGCTAAGCTCGTCGCAAACGGCACCAATAAAGTCCGCCTCTTCAATGTTTGGTCAACCACTTGCGCCCCCTGCACCAAAGAAATGCCCGAATTCACAAAAATCGTCAGAAGATACAGCAGAAGGAACCTTGATGTCATTACCCTCTCACTGGACGACCCAGCTAACCTCAAAGCGGCAGAAGACTTCCTTGGGAAACATCAAATCACCGTCGGTAGTAAACTCGCCAAATCACTTGAAAAAGAAGGCCGCAAAACAAACAACTACCTCGTCACAGATCCGAGTATTGATGACCTCACCACAGCCCTCGATCCCGAGTGGAATGGCACCACGCCCTACACCATCCTCGTGAACACCCAGGGAGAAATCGTCTACCGCAAATCAGGCACCATTGATCCTCTGGAACTCAAAGAAGAAATCCTCAAAGAAATCAAAGAGTATTTCGTTCCTGCTAAATAAGTGATTCCTCTCATTTAAGATCATTTTCATAAAGGGATCGGGTTTCAACCCGAGGACTCCCCCCAACCAACAAGAACAAGCAACCTGAAAGGGTGCAGGAATGGCTGTTCAACGTATTAATTCACGATTCACGGGCTGAGCTCTGCTGCTCTTTTACCAGCTCAAATGGTCGCTTCCTTTAATAGAACGAGATAGTCCTCCTTCGGGAGTTCATATCCGCCAAAGGTGCGCAAATGATCTGTCATCCATTGCGTGTCGAGGAGTAACATCTTGTCCTCCCTTAATTTCTCCACCAGAGCGACCATCGCAACCTTACTCGCATCCGTTTTCCGGCTAAACATGGACTCGCCAAAGAAGGCGCGCCCATACTGCACCCCATAAAGCCCCCCCTGCAAACCATCCTCATCCCAACACTCCACCGAGTGCGCATATCCCAGCTCATGGAGCAGGCCATACGAGCGAATGATCCGCTCATCGATCCATGTCTCGGACCGCTCCGCACACCCTCTCATCACGCCTTCAAAGTCCGTGTCGAAGCGAATCTCAAAAGGCTTTTTCCTGAGCATTTTTCGCAACCCACGATTGATCGTAAACCGATCATCGAGAGGGATCACGCCTCGATACTCAGGAGAGAACCATTCAATTTCACCCTCATGAGCCATCGGGAAGATCCCGCTCAAATAAGCGTTCAGTAAAAGATCTGGAGAGAACAGGTCTCCGTTCATATCGTGTTCGGTATTCATCGTGGGGTATTAAGGCGCGGGGCGAATGGCACGTCACCAAGATTGATTCCGGAGATTGCGGCAACCCGTTTCCGGTAGGGGCATTTTGACAAGATGACCCGTAGAGAATCGATCAAAATCATCAAAAAAACTCAATCATTCATAGAAAAGCGTCTCAGCTCATATCCTTTTAACTTGCCTCCGAGTTAGTTAACTGTAACCGTAAAGTATTAAAGCGAATATTTTTTGTAGAGATTTGGAACAGGCACCTGATGATCGAATATTCGTTCACCATAACGTAAGCCAAAACGATGAAGAATATAATGAATACCCTATGCGCACTCACCATCACGGGAAGTGCGCTTGCTCAAACAAGCGTAGCTCTCATTGATGATGATTTCAGCTCAAGCAGCACCGCCACTGGTGGCCGTTTCGCGGTTGATGATATTGATACCGGCAATTGGTTAATGCGCTCTGATGCCACCTGGTCGATTTCAGGGGGGACGCTCACGAACTCCGGCAGTGGACTAGTCATTGATGTTGACCAAGGCGCTCATCTTCTGAATACGGTGAGCAGCACGGATGCCACCTTAAGGCAAATCACGGTTTCTTTCGACTACACCGTGGGGGCAGGGTCTACGCTGTTTCTTCACTCAAGCATCTTCACGGGAGCGAACACCCTAACCGGAACGACTAACATGGCTAGGATGACCGCTACTGGAGGGGCCGCTTTTGCACAAGACTTTGTCCCAGACTTTCCATCTGGATTTAACCTCAAGGATGGAACCGCTATTGCGGGTGGCGCAAGCGCTGCCTTGGCTTCTTTTGCGGGATCGACCGCCGGAACGTTTAGCCAGACTTACCTCATTTCTGAATTTAATGGTGGCGGATATAGCATTGCTGATGTCAGCGCGATCCTTGCTATTTTCACGGTCGATTCGGCGGCCGCTGGAGATGGAGCTATTACCATAAATAATTTAAAGATGACCGCCGAATTCGCGCCGACCTTGCCAACCTCCACTTGGGATGGTGATACCGACGCCAATTGGTCCGTCAATACCAACTGGCTCACCGACCTCACCCCCGTCAGCCTCGACAAACTCATCTTCACTGGCGTTGCAAACGCCGTTACCAACAACGACCTCACCGCAGGCACCGAGTTTAACGGACTCTCGTTTACCAATACCACAGGCACTCAGAGCTTTTCTCTTGGCGGGAACAGCATCACCCTCGGCGGAGACATCACCCAAGCGGCTGCGACTTCTGGCAGCATCACCGATACGATCTCCCTCGACATGGAACTGAATGCGGACCGAGCCGTGAACTCAGGCACAGACCACAATCTCGAAATTTCCGGGATCGTCAGTGAAGACGGCTCCGCCCGTGGCCTCACCAAGAGCGGCTCCGGAACCCTCATCCTGAGCGCAGCCAATACCTATACCGGCGTGACGTCCGTTACCTCAGGCATCCTTACTGTCCGTGACGATGCCGCACTCGGCAGTGTCGCAGGAAATACGACGGTCGTAGATGACAGCGCTTTGCGTATCGAAGGCGGCCTCACCATTGCCGAACCAATGAGTATTGCCGGTGACGGTGACGTTCAAAACTCCGGAGCAATCCAGAATGCGGGGCTGAACACTCTAACGGGCCCGATCTCGCTTGTCGGCAGGGTTCGCTTGGAGACCGATGGAACTAATACCGGGACGGATACCCTCACCTTCACAGGCGGTGTTACTGGCGACGGCAGGACCAGCTTAATTGGAGACTATATCTTCAGCACTCTCCCTCTTGTTGTCTCCGATGAAGTCCGCTTCGCTGGAGACGGAGATCCCGCTCTCATCACCGACAAGAAAACGGTCTTCAATGTTGCAGGCAACGATTGGACCCAAGCTCTCCTCTTCTTCGGGGGCGCCATCGAACTAGGAGTTGTAGATGCCTTGCCGATTGATAAGGAAATCAATTTTGGTTGGGCCCAGTGGGAAACTTCTAAATCATCATTAGATCTCAATGGATTTGATCAGACTGTTAAAGCGATCAACCAGACTGCCAGTTCGCTTGGATTGGGTGGAGACGTCAGCATCACCGACTCCGTAGGAGGCGCCGTGCTTACGGTCGATACCGATGGCCCACTTGATAATTCACCAGTGAACTCAGAGTATCAGGGCCGGCTCACCGGCGGTCTTTCACTCGTAAAGAACGGAGTAGGCACCCTCACCTTGAACAACTTGAGTTCAACCACCGCGCCCGCCGTCAACACGGACCCCTCCCCTGGCCCGGTCATCCCCAACTCCTACACCGGTGACACCACCGTCAACGATGGCACGCTCGTCCTGACCACGGCAGACCTCGCGGATGGTTCCACCGTAACGATCAGCACCGCTGGCGTGTTACAGATCGATCACAGTGGTGTTGATACCGTCGCGGCACTATTCTTCGGTGGGACCGCCCAATTACCAGGGATCTATGATGCATCAAATTCATCTGGTAACATCACCGGCACCGGTTCGCTCCTTGTCGGCAACGCAAACACTTATTCCACTTGGGCCACCACCAATGGAGTCACTGGCGGAGTGAACGGAGACTCCGATAATGACGGCAATCAGAATGGCCTCGAATACGCCCTCGATATCTTGATCGATGGTTACGAGGCTGCTCAGAGCTTCACCGCAAACACTCTCAGCGCCACGAAGCGCCCTGAAGCGGTCGCAAATGGAGACGTCACCTACTCCATCGAGACATCAAGCGATCTCGGCGTCACAGATCCGTGGACGACCGTCACTCCAGACACCAATGATTCGACCACCATTTCTTACGAGCTACCAAATGGCGTAGGAAAGCTCTTTGCTCGCATCCAAGTGGAGATCGCACCTTAGGGGTCGAGTAGTCCTAACCTGAAGCTGCTACCGCCCGAATATAGAGTCTGTCTCTTTATTGCCTTAGTGTGCAGGAAAGGGAATTCAACGCAAGATCTCTCATAAAAGGACCTGACCTTTATGGCTTTTGGAAATATGCCATTTATCGTTTGCGAATTGCAATCATTCCTAGCAAAGAACAAAGTAATAGACTAGCTGATGAAGGCTCTGGTATACAATTCAGGTTACCATTCAAGGTCATGTTATTCATGAAGACATAATTTGCAAACGCGGTAGTGCCACCCCATGCCGTGTATTGAACCGTATAAGACTCTCCACCAATAACATTGAATGCTGATCCGCTAGCTGTTGAGAACGAGGCGACATCAGTAGAAAGGTTGGCCGCGACAGGCCATGGGCTCCCTACCGGAGGGACCGTACCGCTAAAAGACTCTGCTATTGCCGTAGATGCCGTGGAAGGATAGTAGGTCGCAGCTACAACTGATCCAGAGCTATCTAAAATCTGCGCTGCCCAGTTATTAGGGCCGCTATTTCCGGTATTAGCCTGAACCATAGTAATATCTGAAATAACCCCACTCGTATTAGCATCTACCGAGAATGAAAAATTGATTCCGTAATTCCACGCTTGCCCCGCTGGCACGCTTTGCCCATTATTTTGGTTCCAATTCTGAGTGCAGATACCGTATGCACCTTGACTACTAGGCATTCCTCCATTGGTAGAAGAAGCAGCTCCTGAGATACACGCGTGCGAGAATTCTGCTGGAACGTTACTAAACTGGTTAGTATATGGGCCACCTGTGAGACGGTTATTGGTGAAGTCAAAAACCGCTACTTGCGCTGAAGCCGTTGCAATCAACGGGAGTAAACAAATGATTAATTTTTTCATGATTTCTTAAGGGAGCCTTTTCATCAACCCTCCTTAACTGATTGTCAAGCGGAAATTAAAAAACCGGCAGAGCGCGCAATGTAAAATCTGCCCCTTCATCGTATCGAAGGCTATCGCAGAGGCGTTTCTATACGCGGATGCGCAAATCGGAGCTCAACACAGGCTTCTCTCAGATCGGTGTAGAAAAGTTGCTTAGATTTTTTGCGTGTAGATGGTTTTTAATCGCGCGAGAGCTTGACTCAGGGAGC